>JADRCD010177914.1:0-30617 GCA_019843815.1 Montemys delectorum
CCCCCCCCACATATTTTTTTTAATATATCACACGTTTATTTTTCTTTCCTGAACTTCATTCTTACATGGCTTTTTCCTTGGATAGTTTGTGAAGACTCCGCTTTTTCTCTTTATGCAATAAGAATGCATATATGTATCTATATCTCTCTCTATATATATAATTTTAAAAAATGATAAGCCTTGTCAAGACCTTCATGCTAAAAAGAAACCAAAGAAATAGGGTCTACATCTCAGTTCCTAACTGTAAAGAACTGGGCTAACTGTCAGCACAGCCAGTTTGGAAAGGGATGGCCTAGCAAGATGGGTCAACTGGCTGAAGGCACAAAAAACAGTGAAGGTCTGAATATTTTCTATAGTGAAAGCGTGGTGATAGTAAGCAAGTCTGTTGTATTGTGAGTACCCTCTTATAGCATCCAAGAAGTTTGTGCACGGTTTGCTCTTGAAATCAAAGAATATACCGTCTCTTCTCTCTGTCTCTCTCTTCCTTTCTTCTCTCTCATTCTTCTTCTCTCCCTCCCTTCCTTCTTTCTAGAAAGGTCAATGAAGAAATGAGTGGTGTTGATAGCAAAACAACTGACCCCCTTAATGACTAGCAACATGAATAACAGCATAGAAATAAAAAGAAAGGACCACACTGAGTTCCAAGTCATTTATCAGAAAATAATGTAGCTATGTTTTTTTTTTTTTTTTTTTTTTTTAACACTCACAAAAAGACTTTTGAGGTGGCTCTTACTATCTCCATTGGAGAACAAGAGTTATTTGGGGACTGTCCCTTTCTTCTACAAGCCTTTGTGTAAACGTTTTAAATTTGGTTTTCCTTGTTTCTAGAAATTAAGTGCGGAAGCTTTTAAGTAGTCCTCTGGGCTGTTTTGATGGCCATTTTGGTGTATCTGCACTGGAAAATTAAAATAATCTACAAGGGAGGATTATTAGTGTTTGAGGGAAAGATTAGGGCAGGCAAGTAAGGTTTCTGTTTTCGTTTCCTGCCAAACAGTGTCAATGTTTAGTCACATTCGCACACGAACTCTTAAAGCAAAAACCTCTTGGATCAGTTGGACTTGATGCTCCTCGTATGAGTAAATAAAACCAACGTGCAAGGGCTAGGTAATTAACTAGCCTGCTTAAACTGTCACTGTCTGGTTTCCTTTAGTTTTGTTTAGTTATTTTCCCGTGGTAGTTGTTCTGCGGGGGTTGACGTTTATATGGGGAGCAAACAAGAAAGGTCCACTCTGCAAGGAACTTTGAAAACGTTCCTCAATCTCTCTCCTTCCTAGCTTGGACACCTCCAGGCTGATCACTAGTAGAGGTACCACTTTTCAGCTGCCAAACCTAGAAGGACGGGGGCGCTGTCTGGTGACTTTGCTTGCTTCCTTCAAGGCGGCGACCACCTCCAGGGATTTGCTCTCCAGTAGCGCCGCTTCTACTCGGGTCCCAAGACCTCTGCATAGTGATGCCAGGACACTGAACCTCCGTGCCAAGGCTCTGGGAACAGTCGCCCGAGAGTGCGGGGTCACGCCAAGATGCTCTCTGCGGGTAGTCAGAAAGCGCCCCGGGCCCAGATTTGTGGGCCGGGCTTCTTCCCTGCATCTTGGGCTCAGGAGCCCGAGTCCCCCACCCGTCGCCCCAGCCCTGCCTCCCCCTCCATCCCACACCCCAGCAGCATCCTCTCCCGGAAACAAGCCTGCTGAGCAAAGGCGGAGGCAAACCTTGGGCCTTCCGCTCTGATTGGTCTCCCCCCGCCGCGCGGGGCGAGGCGGCGATTGGCTGCCGGGCGTTGTCAGTCGCCGAGGCCAGAGCCGTCGCCGGGGAAGCGCAACCCGGCTCCGGTGCTCCGGCTGCCGCCGCGGCTGCTCGGCTAGTGCAGCTGAGCGAGCCCGCGCGGGCGCCACCGCCGCCTCCGCCGCCGTCCACCGCGCGCTGCCGGCACCGCGGGGCTTGCAGGAGGCCGCCGGGAGGGGCGGGCTCGTGAGCGAAGCACGAGAAGGCGGAGGCGGGGGAGAAGTGATGCTGGCTCCAGGGATCCGGGCAGCGGCAGCGGAGAATAAGCATCTTCGGGACCCCGGCTGCAGCGTCCCCGTGGCCCGCGGGCTAGCAGAACGACCAGAGACGGCGCGTCCCGCGGGTAAGGTGCGGCTCTCCAGACCGCTTTGTGATCTTAGGGGTGCTTACAAGCGCCTAGTGGCCGGAGCATCCGGACAAGGATGTTTGGGACCTAGACAGCGAGTTCTGCTGCCTGGCCAGGCTGATGCTCGCGCCGGTGCGGCTTCAGCTCCTGCCTTCTGGCTTAGGCAGTGACAGACTTTGACAGCGCGTGGATGGCATTGTGTGTGAGAGAGTGTGGGTATGTGTGTGCGCGCGCACACGCACGAGGTTTGGGGCACTTTGAAAGGAGAGGAGTAGGTCCCTTTTCTGTGGACTGATGTCCTTCAAGGATCCGGGCTGGGATGGAATGGACAGGATGTTTTGAGCGTGCCGGGAGGGAGAACTCGGTGCATTGGAAAGTCTCCTCTGG
This sequence comes from Montemys delectorum, assembly GCA_019843815.1. Taxonomy (NCBI): domain Eukaryota; kingdom Metazoa; phylum Chordata; class Mammalia; order Rodentia; family Muridae; genus Montemys; species Montemys delectorum. The sequence continues at coordinate 2,513 of JADRCD010177914.1, forward strand.
CACAGAAGGAGTCGGGCAAATTGAACTTTATTGCCTTAATAAAAAAGGAGCCCTTGGGTCTAGCGCGCTAGGGGAGAAGCGCATTCACCAAGGTTCCTCAAAGTCTCACTTTACGCCAGGGACTTTGGAGCAGAAAGTAATGGTTGATCCGCCTGCTGAAGCAAAGAGAAGTTGATAAGGGGCGAGGGCCAGAGGCTAGGCTTGGGGACTGGCCACTTTTAGGTGGCAGAAACCCCGTGTGGGAGGCTCAGTTCACTTTTCAGGAGCGCAGATTTGGGGTGAAGTGAATTCTACTCCAAAGGATTGCGTCTTTGGGCTCGGGTGGTCGCAACTGGACAATTGGGCAGAGGTGGAGTGGAGCTAGTGTGGACATTGAAGGAATGCCCTGAAGCAGGCACTTCGTCCCTCGCAGCCTTGACAGGTGTGTCATCGTGTTTGGGACTTGTGTGTCCTGGGACTGATTCTGGGAGAGCGGCTGCGCAGTCAGAAACTTCAAGCCTGCTGGGGTCTGGGCCACCAGGCTTGGACCACATTAATTTAAAGGTAACCAGGTTTTTATACCCAGCTTCTTCCAGGATGTATGCTGATTTTTGTTTTTGTTTTTGTTTTTCACATGTTCCGTATTGTAAAGCCCTTGCGAGTTCCACGTACACTGCAACCCTTTCCGCAGAAGACTGAATTTTCTGCTCTGCTATTTCTGGGTAGTGCTCTCAGGCTGAGTCCGGATGTCGCTGCTCAGGACAGTGGTTCCCCCATCCCTGTTTAGGACGCACCAACTTAATGTTAGAGACTTTTCTCTGGGATCTATTGTCTCCGAAGGGATCTCTTCTTTCGAAACTTCATGAACTATTTCAGCACTAAGGCACTTTTCCCTCCCTGGCTCAGATGTGGAGAGACTCTGTCTGTGACCGGAGATGGGATTGCAGGAAGCTGTAGAGGTGGGGAGGGCAGCTCCCCTGGCTGGCAGGGTTGGGAAAACCAAAACTAGCTCAACACAGGGAACTGGATCTTGAACTGCTTACACCACTTTCCCAGTTTGAAACTGGGTTATTCTTTAAAATGAGGGAATCTGTTGTACGACCATTGGACAAATTTCATAGAACACAATAAAAAAATGCCGGACTCAGAAACAGCTTAGTTTGGGCGCCTTTCTGTTTGCTTCAACAGTGAAAACGAAAGTATGGCACCCCATAGGAACAGTGTGGGCAGCAAGGAGGGAGTTGTTCAAAACCCCCATCTTTGTAGTTTGCAAAGCAAAGACTCTATTTCCTCTCAGTTTAGTAACTATGTTATTCTAAAAAGAGATGCGCAACTTACAGTAAAGTGGCAGTGATGTTAGTTTTGTGTCTGGCTGCTTTATTAGAAATTGCTACTGAATATTTGTTTTTAATGTTCATGACGTCTGGCTCCAAAGGCTCTTTTTCTGATATATTTAAGGTATATGCTGTTAGATTTGTAGTCAAGACCCCAGGTGATTAAAAAAAAAAAAAACAAGTTATAAGAACTTTTAAATTATTGCAACATTCAGGACTTTATGGATGTTATTAACATACTAAAGGGTTGTTTTTAGTTTGTGGGTTTTTTTTTTTTTTTACTCAAATCTGTGGGCTGACAAAATATGTCTGTGTCCATGATGGCTTAGTATGAAAGTACTAAGTTTAAAATGTGGTACACATTATTGATAAATAATTCCAAAGAAACTTAAATCCAAAAGAATTAAATAATAGCATCCAATATTAAAAATGGAACTTCCTGGAAGAATTTTAGCATTTGGCTAATAACGTGCTTTTCATGTTATCAACTAACTTCTAAGCATTATATAGAAGGGTAAGTTACAAGTCTTAGAATAGAATAATGTACTTATTTTATGATGGCCTTTTAAAGGGGGTGTCTACTTTGAAAAAGAATTCCTTTTGGAGAAATAAATTTTATGAACAATAAGAGCAAATATGTTAAAGCTCAGAGAGTGATGTACATGTTCATAAATTAGGATAAAAGTAGAAGTATGCTTATGTGCAAGCACAGTGACACCGGCTAGAGGGTAGGGAGGAGGAGACAGCAGCATTTGTTGGTAGCAATGGGTGGAGTAGCTGCTAGTTTCTATAGGCAATTCAAGTTCTTCCAAGTCTTCAAATTTACTTCAATTATGGTATGCATTGCTTCAAGCAAACCCATGAGCTTTAGACTGCCTTATATTCTAGACAGATTTTACTAACTCAACTAAAGGTCAAGTTGTCAAATTTTCTCCGAGCCACCAAATTCTCTCTTGGACCGCTATTAAATTTTAATTTTAGTGTTTACTGATTAATTCTTCTAAAACGGTCATGCTTTGTATGACAAACATTTCAATAGGTCCAATTAACTTATGAAATATAACATGTATGTTAAATAATCAAAATAACAATGTATTCATAAAATGTGATAAAATAACTTATCTTGTAGCAAATTCTTTTTTTTCCCCGATGAGGTCATTATTTTTCTAAATCTAAGAATTTTAGTAGAGTTGCAAACTCCAATCAGTATTAAATCAGAAAGTTATTTTTATCCTATCATTGCTTGACTATTCTTACCTCTCTCCATACATGCATTCTTGTGTATGCTATACACACAAACACACACACACACATGCATGCGTGGGCACACACACAGAGCTAGGAGAAATATGACTGCTATGCATTTGGAACAAATTTACAAGTCCATTCTGTATGATAAATATTATTCATTTGGCAATATTGTCAACCCTTTTAGTAATCTGTTATTGATTCTGATGCTGGCTTAGTCAAGTAAATTTTAGCAAATTGTACTTTGTTCCTATTGTGTAGGTGAATGTTGTTGCAGGTGTTAGTACTTTATCACAGAATAAAGACAGAGACAACTGCCATTCTATGCTGTTCAGATAAATAGATGATGGAAAACAACAAAGAAAAGTAATATATTGATCTTCTACCAACATGTATTTTCTACACCGTTACTCAGATTTTTTTTCCATTTAGTCAACTGTTACATTAATACACACTGATTCATGGATCCTTCTCAAGGACTTGAATTAATGTTGAGCTGTCAATCAGTTATAAACCTAACCCCAGGCTTGCTGGTCTTGTAGCTCTGTATGAGGCCCACGAGAACACAACATGAGCATTCAGGTAAAGAATGGAGCCACCAAGACAATCAATTAATGGAAGGACAAACTATCTATCCCTTAACATGTTTAATTCATTCAGGCATGGGGGCACACACTTGTGACTCTAGCCTTCCTTCAGCTAGGGATTGTGAATCCTTAGCTCAAACAAACAAACAAACAAAAAACCAAAAAAACCAAAAAAAAACAAAAAAACTGTAAATCAACCCAGAATATGTTTCAGAGGATTAAACATGTGAAGCATTTGACTCAGTATAATTAATTTAGATCAATAGCCTTTAAAAGATGTTTATGACTATCCAAATTCAACTTACGTATAAAATGTGTTCCAAGAGGATGGAGTGACTTGGCCATGGCTAAGGATGGATTCCAGGGCACAGTTTTAATGAAGAAATCTGACTTCTTTGTTGATCATGACAAATCCACGGCCTTTGTAAACACCAATCACAAGCCCTAGATTTTGGAGGGGGGTGTCAATGTTGCCATTAAAATTATCATCGGTAAAAGGCTTAAGTTCTGATTTTCTGTTAAGAAATGCCAAAACAACTGGAAATCTTCCAGGGAAGTTTGTCTTCAGTTAGTTAAAAATTAGGTTGGTTATCCAGCCAGTTCAACTACAGATAAAATTTGGCGTAATCGTGCCTTTGTTCCGTTTCTGTGTGTCTGTGTGTATTTATATAATTATAATTCCAATTTTACTTTCTGTGCTTCCTCCCATCCCATTATTATTTTTTGAATGTTTAGCTTATATCTAAAGGATCATTATCACTTGTCCCATATGAACAGTGGACCCCGTTTAATTAGAGAAAACTAGTTGGTAAATAACATATTCATATTAGAGCACAGGGAAACATATGTCCTCAAGAAGCTGTGCTGCATAAAAAGAGACTGTCAGTGTGCTCTGCAGCCCTAGCATGATGGGAAATCAGTATGAGATATGTAGTGCTAACAGTTATTTCTCTATGTTTTTTCATCAATCCAAGAAAACATTCTGAATTGTAGGGATCTAGCCTAGGTTTATGAGATAGGGAAAACCTTCCCTTCCGATATTACCATATTAATAGTTCATTCTTTAGAGCAAAGAATACATAAGCACCACACACTTATCATCCCCCCTTCTAAAGCCATCACACTTCCTTTCTTTCCCAAATGCAAACTTTAGAAAACCAGTATTCTTAAAACAAAAGAAAGTTAGTACACGTTTATATGTAGCACACCCAAGCTCATGGTGAAGCTGTTTGATAGGAGCTAAAGAGTCATCAAATGTTTTAAAGTGGGAAAGACACAAATCCTTAGTGTAAGGGTCCGTGAGTCTTCTCTGTGAATGAGGATGGATTTTACTTAAAGTCAGTGAAAGTGGAGCTAGGTTTAGGGGAACCAGGGTTTCAAACAGTTGTTCAGCCTATACATTTACTCTGAAGGTTAATATTTTGTAAAATGGCCAGGAAAAGAGAAATGACAGCATCTTCTCATTTAGACATATAGTATCTTAAAATATCTTAATAAAAACATAATATTACATTGGTTAATACTATGATAGAAACAAAAATGAGATAAATTGTGGTGCATTTAGAGATGTCATGTAAGATTTATTGGGTTTTATATAGTTTGCAATGAAATCCTTGTATCTATAGCAGTTCTTATATCTCTAGAATATAGATGTATATGAATTCTAATGTATAAACTTGTAGTATCTGCTCTATGTGCTATAATCTCTAAACCAAAATTGTTTCCTTTTTGACGTCTCTGAAATTCAGTGATTGGTAGATGTATTTCAGGGACCCCGAGAAATCCCCAAATGGTTGGCAAGCGTATATTGGTTTTGTTCTTAAATGCTTTAGAGTAAGGACATTATGGCAGATAAAAGTTTAAAAACTACCAATCTGTTAATTTTATAAAATGAGAACATCAACAGAAATTCATCACACACACCACAAAACAAAAACTCCTAGTAGAGGGGATCACATGAACGAATGGTGAAAGGATTTTAAAGAATTAGAGTCTGCCTTTCCGTCATAAAACACCCTGTGCAGAGAAATGAAAAGTAAAATAATTGTCATAAAAGACTAATTTCTAGTTGAAAAGATGGTTTATAAACTATAGATACTGTACATGATACTGAATTCTTATTAGCTTATCCTTTGATGACCAGTGTTTCCCTGACAGGTATAAATGACACAATGGTTGACTCAGTTCTCCTTGAACCTAGACTTTCAGGCAACTTTCCCTCTGTCTTAGCATTCAATAAGGACAAATACCAGAGACAGAGTTTCTTACTATGGTAAGTTTCAGTAGTGTTAGACAGGAAGGAACATGCTGAATATAAACAGGTGTGCTGTAGGTTCATGAATAATGTGTATGGACAACACTTAGTCTGCCCTTTCATCAATAGTCAGCAAGTAAATATGCAGTTTGGACCATTACTACATAACTCTTGTCCAGAAAATGGAAGCAACAATAATTACTTGAGTAATTCAATATTTGAGTATGAGTCAAATATAAGTATTATATGTTCATTTCTCTGGGTTAATACAGCTATCTAATTACAAAGGAGACAGCAGCTCACAAACAATGGACTGCATCTTTAAAACTATTTTAGTACCTATTCTGGCCTAATTTTCTAATGATAGCCTTTTAGTTTTTAAACTTTGTGACTAAAGTACAAAATAGGCCAATCCTGAAATTACTTGTTGAGCTAAAAATAGTTATTTCCATCTGATAGGATGCTGCTTTTTATCTTTGATGCACTTCTTCCTCCAGGTGACCTCGCCTCTCCTTTTCCCCTCTTCTCCTCTGACCCACCCTTCCTGTCTGTCTCCCCTTGTATACAGACATACATATGCAGATGTGTATCAAAGCTGTTATATGTTAAATGTTCCGGTTATTCAACACTGTGAAAGTTTCTTCTTTGTATGTCATATGAAGCCAGTATCAGAGGACTTTAAAACTGAAAACTTTACTAGAGGATATTTGCAATAAATGGAAGTAAACAGATAGGTGCCTATGTGCATATATGTTCAAGTGGAATTATATAGAGACCTTATTCCATTAATTACAAAGAGGGCATCATGAAATTTACAGAGATTTTCAAAGACTAAAGCTGGAATTAAGTGGCAAAATACTTGCTGCTTAGCTTGTTAGTTGCTTAAATCCCAAGCACAACAACATTATTATTTATCTAGAATATCAAGTGGATTTTATTTGCAAGTAGGTCCAAATACAAATCACACTGAGGAGTGAACCTGTCAAATCATTAATGATATCAGAGATTATAATAATTTCTCCACCCATTTCCAGACATGAACAGACAGACAAACATGGAGGAAAGAATAAAGACCACAGACAAAAACTTGAGACAAAACACACCATTTTATAATAATTACAAATCTGTGTCAAACTAAGAAAATGTCATTAGTATCCAAGTACAGGAAATGGGATTATTACTTGAGACGATGTATGACCATATTGCATTCTAAATTAAAGAGCACACAAAGTGAATAGTTAGCATAAAATATTCTGAAACCAAGTGACACTAGAGAGCTATTATCCATAAACACATGGAGAAAATATAAAGTTTCAACCTTATACAAGTTAATATTTCATCTATATAAATGCCTTAAGTATAATTATACATAAATTAAATAGGACATATTAATATGCACAAATTATTAGTGATAACTTTTTATCCAGCCTTACAGAGCTTAGTTGTGTTTTCTGTGAACGGAGGGCTTTTCAATGGTATAATTCTTAGTTCCTGTTTACCCTCCTCCAGTGGACTGAAAGTTATTTAAGGAGTGTGTGAGATTCATGGTCACTAATTACTTTGGAAACATTGAACGTAATTAGGCACATTGAGCATCATTATCATACAAAGACTTTAAATTACAACAATAGCAAGAGTGTGCAGAAAATACTTTCATAATTTACAAACAAAATCCTCAATAAGCATTTATGTCCTATTGATAAAAGCATAGATAAATTTCTGGTAAGACACTTCTAAAACTCTAACCAAAATGCCAAAGTTCTTAAATGAATGTTGTTTCGTTTTTAAAAGGTAATCAAAATGGCAAGGAAGAGGCAGAGTGCAGAGACCCCTAAATTCTGATAAGGTTGTTTGTGCACTGATGTTTATACATTTATTTAGATTTTATCAGGAATCACTCACAGCTACCTCAAGGAATCAGAGGCACAAGAGGGGATGAAATTTGTAGCTTATAGAATCAAAAGCAACAGAGAGGAACAGAATGGTTACAGAGATCTTATGAGAAACTGATTAGGTCTTTTCTGGGTCCTGTCATCAATGCTAGGAATCAACATTCATTTCTTTTAGACTTCCTATACTTCCAACCAACATTCTTAGACTGGGGCCTGGACCTCGACCAGTCAGGGTACACACTGATGCTGGATATCTTAGTCAGGCGGCATCTTGAGTTTTTGCCCCTGATAACCATATTTTAAGGGAAACCAGAACATTGTTAGTAACCACAATGGAAAGTATAAACTGGACATGTCAAAACTCCAAACGTGTGTATGAATAGCCTTAAAAACTCACTTTGTTTCAGCAACAGAACTTCATTAACATGCACTACATTTGAATTAACTGGAGACAGACACAGTTTCATTAAAGTACCCTTTGAGAAATGTGGACATAGAAATAATTTGTATAACCAATCAAGGGGAGATGAGTAAAGTGTGTGTCATACAATTACGTTTTAGTTTTAACTGGTATTCTCTGCATTATTTTGAAAGACTAGCAATTACATTAGGTTTCACTTATGAAATAAAAATATGCAAAATATGTTATGAAGGAGTATCTTACATTATATATGTATATGTGCAAGCTTAGATAAAATATTGGGATTTCTTATTTTGAGGAGTGTAATTGTGGATATTGTAGTTTTAAGTATAAGAAATGGGGAAGCCACCCACTCAGTGGTGAAAGGGAACAGAGGAGGGGGAAGGATTGTGGGAGGAGGTAACCGAGAGGAGGGCAGTGAGTGGGTTGTAAAGTGAATAAGTAAAAAATTAAATTAAATTAAAAAGGAAAGACCTTTTGTAGGAATTGGCACTTCATTATAGTTGACTGTTTCATTTCTATTGATAATAAGTTAGAAATCCTCAAAAAGCAAATCATAGCTGGGCATATATGTCAGCAGTAAAGTACTTACTTAGAAGGTCCAATGTCTGGCGGAGAGATGCGAGTCATCTCGACATAAGCGTAGAGCAAAGTCACTTTCTTCAGCCTTTGTGGATGATGCCTACCATCACCGATAAGGTTGCCTTTCTAACCAAGCTCTTACCCCTTCCACCCTCTAAAATGCCAGGAAATAATATTTGCCCCAAGCACCTTAACATCTACAACCCAAGTCAAGCACTGACTTGTAATTTAAGCATGGTACTTCTTCAGTGATTGTCAATGCTTATAAAAAAATCTAACTTTTAGAACTTTTTCCTCTTTTTCTGTACTGATACTATCCCATTTCATACATGACTTGCTTCTTGTATTTTTTTTTAAGCCCAGCATTTGAGAGGACTGACCAAGTTTGCACATACTGAGCCTCTTTTAAGTTCAGTGACATTAAAAATTTGCTGAAAGTACTGTAGCATTTTTATTATGAGAAAGTACCTTTATGATGATTATAAGTGGATGATATTGTACGTCATCCTCTGGACAGCATAACCAAGGCCTAGTCTTATACAAGAGGGGATGGGGGTACAAAATGAATTGGTGGTTTGAAATGTGGTTTCATGCTGACTTGGAAATGTGGGTACATGTATTAATTTTCATACTCGATGATGTGCCTTCTATTTCAGTTGAGTGCGTAGTTAATGCTGCTGATTGTACTGAAGCAGAGACCTGGCATTTCCTCCAAACATTTCTCTGGCCATACTTACTTTATGTGCATGCAAATTATTGTTGACTGATCTCACTTTGTGATCCCCTGAGTCTGTGAAGTCCTCTTGACCACAGGATAGCTATTGAATATTGAGGTTTTGTCAAATTTCCTAAATTTGGATGTTCTCCTTTCTCATCATGTAATTAACTAGACTAAATAAATTATATGAACAATGTGATGACTATTCACCTGCTAAATGACAATATTAAAAATAATCATGTCCCAAGTTGGCAGGGATAAGTGGATATGGTGCTTTCAGACAGTTCATTGCAATTATAACTGGCACAGCCCTTTTGGAAGCAATTTGGCATTATATGGAAGAAAACCCATAAAATATTCATACTGTCTAATCTATTAATATTCATTCTGGGAGTCTGTCCTAAGGAAATAGTGCAAAGTATGAAAATGGTCATATATTTGGTGACATTAGTAGATTCTTTCTGTATAACGAAAAGAAATAGGTAATCAGTGACCAATAGTGTGTTTTTATAGGGACATCCGAAGCAGCCACATAACCATGGTAAGCAAATATGAGGATTATGCTAAGATGAAATGCATGTAGTATGCTTTCTCTTGAGGAAGAAATGCATTGTACAATTTTATGCAAATACTGCAAAAGCTGATCAAACGTAAATGGTAGAGTGAGTTGTAAATGTGTTGTAAAATGTATACAATTCTCTCTCTCTACCTGCTTGTCTCTGATTTAAGAATGTGTTATTGACTTTTGAATTTAAAATTTGGCTTTTTTTATTAGAAAACTAGAAATATATATATATTTTTTTTGTTCTTTAGTATTCTTATGCTGATTGTCAGTCATTGCTTTGGGCAGCTGTAGTCACCTTGACTCTCCAACACGGCCAGGATGCTTTTAATCCCCTCTTTCGGCAAAGGAGAGGAATTCCTGTGTTTGTAATGCAAGGCAGCCTGCCCCCAGAAGACAAGCCAGCACAAGGCTAACCACCTTTGCTGTCTCTTTCAGCCCCCTGCTTTGTATGCTGTTCTTCTTGTAGGATAGCAAGTTCAAATACTTTCAATGGCCCTGGTCTGGCTGCCTGCCCACTTTTCAAATTAACCTTCCAACCTCCTCCCCTCCACATACTCTCTAAATTCTCCCTAATGAGGGTTTTTTTTTTTTAAAAAAAAAAAAAAAAAAAGCTTCCTCACTAGGTGTAATGTTCTAGTTTTAACCTTTAAAAAGAGATATTTTTTAAATTTAGTATTCTTTAAAGAAAATTAATATATGAACAATTATGTACACATTTCCAAAAGAGTTGACTTACTTCAACTAACTCTTAATGCTTTATTGTATATACTTCACTAATTAGACGGGGAAATTTAAAAGGATGATAAAAATATCGTACATATTAGGTGATATGGCCTATGGCAGTGAGATATCATTTAAAACAGAAAAGTAATTAAGATGTAATAATGAAACACCCATTTTATGTGAATTAATGTATTGTCTTGATGAGAAACGGGAAGGAAGCCTATGCAGTGTGTATCTTCAGCGCTCAATGCGTGAAGAACATGCAGTGACGCTAGCTCTTTGTGGAGGCTTGTTTCATATCACAGTCTATCTTGTTAGTTTCCTCGCTGATTAGCATATCCTCTTCAAAGAAGTAAGTTTACAGTTCATTTCCAAGAGGCTCCAAGAGTCCAAGGGTTCCGTATTGTTTCTGAAGCACTACGTTTTACAGTTGCCAGGTACCTATGTTTGTCAAATAAGCTACTTTTTAATTTTTTTTTAATTTAGTATTTTTTTTTTACACTCCAGATTTTATTTCTTCTCCAGGTCCACTTCCTGACTGTTCCATGTCCCATACCTCTCCCCACCCCCCACCCCCCCGCCCCAAGGATGTACCAACCCCTCCTCCCCTCCCCCCTCCCCTCCACACTCTACCAGACTTCCCCCCACTTCCTGGGACCTCCAGTCTCTTGAGGGTTAGGTACATCTTCTCTCAGACCCTGCAGTCTTCTGCTGTATGTGTGCTGAGGGCCTCATATCAGCTGGTGTATGCTGCCTGGTTGGTGGCCCAGTGTCTGAGAGATCTCAGGGGTCTAGGTTAGTTGAGACTCTTGGTTCTCCTACAAGGCCGCCCTCCTCTTGAGCTTCTTTCAGCTTTTCCCTAATTCATTCACAGGGGTCAGCAGCTTCTGTCCATTAGTTGAGTATAAATATCTGCATCTGACTGATCTGCTTGTTGGGTCTTTCGGAGGGCATTCATGATTGGCCCCTTTTTGAAATAAGCTGTTTCCCATTTTCTCCATCTTAAAGATGTTATTTTCTGAGACTGGCATAGTGGTAAGGAGGAGAGATCGTGAACTTATGGTGGAGAATGATGTGGAGCTGGGTAGGCTAGGGTACCACTTCATTCCAGCATTTGTCCAGGACTGCATCAAGAGCACACTTGTGTAGAGCTAAAACTTCTTTCTCCTTGTACTACAGCTTTTAGGGATGCCATTGATGGATCTGTCTCCTCTTTTTTTCCTATTTAAACGCATATATTTCACTCTACAATTCCACTTTCCCCAACAACTTATTGATACATATAATAGTTGCCTTTTAACAGCTTTCCAACTAAAGAAACATTTTCATTTACATTTTACTGTTCAGTTCATTATTATAAGTAGGAACAACACAACAAAAATTCAAAAACGAAGTAAAATATCACTTTAGTAAATGGGTAAATTATTCTTGTCTCATTAAGCTTTTTATTGAGAGTATTAAAAGCTGGTAATTTTAGAATCATATTACATTTTAGATACAGAATTGCTAATCAGTTTACAACCATTATATTATTTAATAGTTAGCAAAACATAAAGAAGTAAATGGCATTAATCTCCATTTATATGGATATTGAAACTGAGAACAAGAGATAAATTATATAACATTTTTAGGATGGAACCATGAAAATTTAACACCAGAGCCCTAAACAAAAGTCTACTTCTCTCTCGTATATGCTTTTGGATAGAGTGATTTGTTTTTCATTTTTTCCCCCACTTTTAGGCAAACCCAGTGAAGGAAGCAAAGCATCAAGTCCAGCACAATTGCATTATGGCATATATACATGCGAGAAAGCCTCAGAGAACTCCAATGGGATTTGAGGCAGCCCCATAGTCCTCAGATGCTTCAAGACATTTCCCTCTGCACGATTTATGTTTTCTATCATATTCCTTCTGTCACATATGGTACTATTTTGCTATTTCACACTGAGGTTTAAATTGTGACATACAAAGTAAATGACTTCTTAAAAGAGGGTCATATGACTTGAGTGTCTGAAATGCTTATTTATTTTTGCCTATCTTAAAAGGATTATACAGTATGTTGCATTAATAGTAAGTCTGTAAACTGGAAACCACATTTCAAAGAGGTGGTAGACAGAGAGAGGGATGGAAGGAGGAAGGGGGGCGGAAGTGAAGGAAGGAGAGAGGGAGAAGGGAGAAAGAACACAGATTATACACAACCATACTGTAGAAAGTGTACATCCTATGTATAAAAGGAAGATAGAGAATGGGTAAAAGTGTTACAGACTGTGGAAAGAGCCTTTAAATAGGATAGCTCAGAATAGAAATCAAAAGATGTGGAATTTGATCAGAGACCTGGGTTAAATGAGGGTCAGGTCATGTTACTGGCAGAGAAATTTGAATAGTTTTAGAAGAAATCAAGCACCTTTATTAGCACCTGTGTCTCTAGGGTGAGTGAGGAGTAGTAGGAAAGGAAATGAGGAACGGGGGCGGGGGGGGGGGCGTAAAGTTAGCCCCTGGGTGCTCATTGGAAGAGAAAGGTTTTAACTCTTCTTATGACTGGGGCTGGTATGGTCTTTTCCATATGAGTGATGCCAGATGCCCAGTGGGATATCACTGAGGAGCCAGTGCAGAGTCTTGGAAAATACAAGGGAATTGGGAATCCTGGACAAAAAAACATTTGAGTTGTGTCTAGCATGTCTAGACAAATCTCACTTTTACTCAACCTCATATAGAAAGGAAATGGCAGGCACCAAGGTGATATCTGAAACAATTTCATGTGTTTATCATGTGTGTGCTTTTTATTTTTAATGATATTTACCAATAATTAAAAAAAACTAGATAATTTTAACATGTAAAAGTTAAATGTGCTAATTAGCATTTTTAATTTTATGTGGGCTCTTTCCACATAGGTTATTATTCTCTAATCTGAAAATATTCTATAATCATGTGAGGAACTTTTTTGTGAGGATACACTTTGAATCTTTTTAATCATTGTACAATACACATTATAGAAAAAGATATAATTCAGAATAACAGAAAATTTGCTGGGCAGCCTCTGGTATTATTTGAAACTAGTCTGAATAAAAGGTGCATAGAATGAGCCTGTCTGTGTCCATCTGTCTGTCTGTCTGACTGTCTGTCTGTCTAGGTCTAATGATAAGGGATACTCCTTTCACCCTGAATCATTATGTTCTGCTTATTTATAGTTGATTTAATTCTCAGAGATTCTTTATCCATATTTCTCTATTATATTATATATAAAATGGTATAAAAAGAAGTAGAAAGCATGGGTGAAAAAGGTTAACAGTATTTTACTATTAAGTCAAGTAAGGTTAGGTATAGTGTAGACATTGTTCTCTTTCAGTTTCACTGTACTCTTAAAATACTTTAAAAATGAGAAATAAGAATATCCATAGTAGGACTTAAAGCATTGAAATGATCACATATAAAGTACAATGCTACTACTGTAAAACAAATAGCAATTGCTTTTTAATCGAAACAAAAAATAAACCATGAAAATTTTACATAAAGATAACAACATATTTGAAAAATAATCATGTTGAAATTAGGAATGAAAAATACAATCATTGCCTATCTCTCTGGGCTGGTGTCCAGACCTTGGGCACAAGCTCTGCAGCCAGTCCCACATCACCCAGAGGAAGCTCCACTCCCAGGTGCTCTGACACTCTCAAGATCAGAAGTGAGGAGGACCCAATATCTGTCCCAACACCAGGAGTAACTGGTACCAGCGGGACCAGGCACACAGGAACTGCACCAGCAGAGTGGCTCGGATTCCTTCCAGTCTCTCTGGGCTGGTGTCCTGAGCAGATCTTGGGCCCAGGCTCCACAGCCAGTCTCACAACACCCAGAGGAAGCTGCTGCACTTCCAGGTGCTCTAACAAGCCCAGGGTCACAGGATCCCAGAATCATAGGGTCACAGAGACTGCTTGACTCTGAGGAGTTCTGATACAATCAGGATCATAGGAAGGACTGACTCCAGTCAGAATTAGCAAGGGCAGGTAGCACTAGAGATAACCAGATGGCAGGGGGCAAGCATAAGAAAATAAACAACACAAACCAAGGTTACTTGGCATCATCAGAACCCAATTCTCCCACCATAGCAAGTCCTGAACACACCATCACACCGGAAATGCAAGATTCAGATCTAAAATCACTTATCATGATGATGATACAGGACCTTAAGAAAGACATAAATAACACCCTCAAAGAAATACAGGAGAACACAGGTAAAGAGCTAGAAGCTCTTAAAGAGGAAACACAAAAATCCCTTAAAGAACTATAGGAAAACACAATCAAACAGGTGAAGGAAATGAGCAAACCCATCAAGAATCTAAAAATGGAAATAGAAACAATAAAGAAATTAAAATGAGAGACAACCCTGGAGATACAAAACCTAGGAAAGAAATCAGGAGTCATAGATGCAAGCATCATCAACAGAATACAAGAGATAGAAGAGAGAATCTCAGGGGCAGAAGACACCAGAGAAAACATTAACACAACAGTCAAAGAAAATGCAAAAAGCAAAAAGCTCCTAACCCAAAATATCTAGGACACAATGAGAAGACCAAACCTAAGGATAATAGGTATAGAAGAGAGTGAAGATTCCCAATGTAATGGGCCAGTAAATTGTAGAAGAAAACTTCCCTAACCTAAAGAAAGAGATGCCCATGAACATACTACAAGAAGCCTACAGAACTCCAAATAGACTAGACCAGAAAAGAAATTCCTCCTGACACGTAATAATAAAAACACCAAATGCACTAAACAAAGAAAGAATTTTAAAAGCAGTAAGGGAAAAAAGGCAAGTAACATATAAAGGCAGGCCTATCAGAATTACACCAGACTTCTCACCAGAGACTATGAAAGCTAGAAGATCCTGGGTGGATGTCATACAGACCCTACAAGAACACAAATGCCAGCCCAGGCTATTATATCCAGCAAAACTCTCAATTACCATAGATGGAGAAAACAAGATATTCTATGACAAAACAAAATTTACACAATATCTTTCCACAAATCCAGTCCTACAAAGGATAATAGATGGAAAACATCAACATAAGGAGCAAAACTACACCCTAGAAGAAGCAAGAAAGTAATCTTTCAACAAATCCACACAAATCTAATTCCACCTTTTACAATAAAAACATCAGGAAGTGACAATTACCTTTTCTTAATATCTTAATATGAAAATTAATATTACCAACATATCCTAAGCGATTGAAATCCAAAAATATGAGGAATTAGAAATTTGTCGATTGTCATCCAGTGGCCTCTCTAATTTGGTATTGGAGAAATAGGTCCAATATTGTACACTCTATATACACTTTCAGCTTGTTTGTGACAGTGTCTTGTTGTGTACAACATAAGGGTCTTGAAATCTTGCTTCTCCTATCTCAGCTTCTGTATTAGTAGTATTGTTTATTTCATGTTTTTACACTCTACTATGGTTTTCAGAACAGCTTATATATTTCAAAAGTATTTATATACCCAAGGGAGACATAGACAGTTAACTTGGGAGGTGGCTTGTAAGAAAGAGGACAACAAAGAGTGAGACTGAATGCTTTGCTTGACATTTGTAGCTCTTGTATCAAGTTTGAAGAAGAGGACTTTATAAGTTACTCTCTCTCTGAGATGAATGCTTTTCCAAACTATCACAGCCAATGAACCAGATTCTTACCCACACCTAATGTCTGTGCCACCCTCCAAGCAGAACCATTGTTCATTGAAACAGTTGGTGAATGACTTTATGGATAGACTATCTTAATACACACACCATTTCTTAAATGAATGTAACCTGTTCACTGTGGCTCACTCAAGTCAAATTGTTTTGACCATATCAGGAAGTCTGTATCCAAAAATCATGCCTACAATCCATTCCCTGCTGCAGCAGAACTGTCAACTCTCAGCTTAGCTACGATGGGGGTAAAATCCTTCGGTGATTTGAGGGTCATTGAAATACAGCCTTATTACAATGAAATCCAATGTCTAAAAATTGTTCTTATTTTGGGCTTGTACCACAGAAAGAGCCAAGATTTTAAACTCTACTAAATACAAAACAAACAAACAAAAAGTCTTTACATATTTATGTTCATTTAAGAAAATACTAGTAGTGATGTATTATTTTGAAATATACAGTTAATATGTTTGGAGTTATTTGAAATTTATTCTGAGAAAAACATACGTATTTTCAGTATTGCTGTAGACAAGCATCTACATAACACTGTTAAATTGATTGTTTTATATCAAACAACTTTTATAATACTCATTTTTATTGTTATAATGTTTTATAAATTTTAAGGAACATGACAAAAAAGATATTGTAGGTATTGAAGAGGGGGTCTCTGGGAGGAGTTGGGGTACAAAAGGGAAACAAGTATGTGATTTAATTCTATTTACTTGAAATATGTTTGTAAATGTTAACAAATTCAGACAAATTGAAATCATGTAACTTTTCTCATCATAATGCAATAAAAAATTTAAAAAAAGAAAAAAAAAGAAAAATGCAATCATTGAAACTAAGAAACATTGTGAGTTTAATCTCATGTTGGCCAACAGAAGAGATTCCTTATGGCTGAAAGTGAGGGCAGATGATCTGGGGATAAAACAGAAAGAGGTGACACAGGGGTGGGCTACGTGGATTTGATCAGTGGTGTAGGTCAGAGAAAAGAGCATAGGCAAAATTTGATGGGAGGATGCCAGGACATTTCTAGAACCGCTGAAAATTTGATGTAAAGATCTCAGAAATCATAGGAGATGGAGAAAGTGGACCAACCTAGGCACATAAATAAAAGAGGAAAGTGGACACATTACCTTCATTATGCACTTTTGTTTTTACTGTGTATTTTTGGGATTGTAATTATACTTCCTCCTCCCCTTTCCATGCTCCATTCCCTCTCATATAACTCTCCTTGCTCTCTTTCAGATGCATGCCTCTTTTTTTTCATTAAATGTTGTTATGTGCATATATGAATAAAAATGTTTTTAAGCAGACCATTTTAAACTTAATTTAATTTTTTACTTATTGATTTTACACCCCACTCACTGCCCCCTCTCGGCCACCCATTCTCACAATTCTTCCTCCATCCCCTCCTCCCCTTCTTCTCTGAGGAGATGCACCTCCTCACCCACCCCATTCCCTTACCCTGGCACTTTAATTCTCTGTGGAGCTAGCCACTTCCTCTCCCACTGAGGCCAGACAAGGCAGCCCTGGTAGAAGAATACATCCAAGGTACAGGTAACAGCTTTTGGGATAGCTACATGAAGACCAAGCTGCACATCTGCTACATATGTATGGGGAGGCCCAGGTCCAGCCCATGTATATTCTTTGGTTGGTGTTTCTTTTTAGTTGATTCTGTTGTTGTTCCTATGGAGTTCCTATTCCCTTCTGGGCCTGCTGTCCTACTCCTTTTTGTTGTTGTTGTTGTTTCAGATATTTTCTTTATTTACATTTCAAATGTTTGTCCCTTTCCAGGTCTCCCCTTTGGAAACCTCCTATCCTATCCTCTCTCTGCCTCTATGAGGGTTCTTCCCCACCTACCCACCCACTCCAGTCCTCCTGCCCTGGCATTCCTCTACAGTGGGGCATCAAACACCCTCAGGCCCAAGGGCCTCTCCTCCCACTGATGTCCAACAATGCCATCCTCTGCTACTTATATGGCCAGCACCATGGGTCCCTCCATGTGTATTCTTTAGTTGGTGGTCCAGTTCCTGGGAGCTCCGGGTTGGGGGGTGGTTCTGGCCTGTTGACATTGTGGCTTCCTCCATGGGGCCACAAACCCCCTCAGCTTTTCTTGCTTGAGTCCCCAAGCTCCATCCACTGTTTGGCTGTGGGTGTATCTGTCGGAGTCAGCTGCTGGATGGAGCCTCTTAAAGACAACATGGTCCTCCTGCCTGCAAACAAAATAGAGTATCATTAGTGGTGTCAGGGATCGGTACTTCCCATGGGATGGGTCTCAAGTTGTCCTGGTTATTGGTTGGCCATTCCCCCAGTCTCTGCTCCATCTTCCATGCCTACACTTCTTGTAGACAGGATAAATTTTGGCTTGAAAGTTTGGTGGGTAGATTGGTGTCTCCAATGTTTCCTTGGGGTTCCTGTCTAGGCAGACCATTTAGTATTGGGTGACCAGTGGTTGTGCTCTCCCTTTGGAAAGACTATTTTCCCTCCTCTTGGCAATTCTTCTTTGCCGTTTCATGTAGGGTTGAAGCTGGTGGTATTTCCTTCTTCTACTTTGGCGTATAAACTGTAGTTGTTCTTGTTTAGGCAGCTATGTTGTGGAGACTTATCAGTATCAAGAATGCTAATGGAAGCCAGGATTCATTGAAATGTAGTCAATGTACCAAATGATAATGGCAACTAAAGCATACCTTCAGAGTCAGTGAAAATGTTCTTAAAGCAAACCATGGAATATTATAATCAGTTTTAGAAAAAACAAATACAAAATCTTCTAGAGTTTGTCACTAGCCAAACTTCATTAAAAGAATCTTTTATGTAAGGAGAATATTAACCCAGAGATACAGGATGCAATAAAGATCAATGAGGGTGATAAATGTGTAAATAAATCTAAATGAAATTCGACCTCATAAAGTAATGTTGAAATGGAGTAAATTGAATGGAGGGATGTAATGCACAGACAAAAAAAAAATGATACAAGGGAATGTAAATGAAGTGAAATCGGTTCTTTATTCCCTGAATTGTCTGAAGAGGGTCATTAGACTCTGCCAAGTTAGGAATGCATGGTATGAGAGCAGAAAACTAAATTAATAGTGATAAAACTAAAATGCTGAGTAAAAATAATACTTAGATATAAGACTCTGCAGTCACAGCCAGATACCCTGTTAATGACATAAAATATAAACTGATAAAATATCAGTTTTTATAGGAAAAAAGACAGTCAGATCATATTTTAAAAATCCAACCATGTCCTAGTTTCAAAGGATTATGTAAACATTAGGATGTACAGAGTTTGAAAGAAAGAGCATTGGAGATGATATCAGCACTCCTGTTTATCCGTCGCAGGTGGTGACAGATCTCAAGACAGCACAGCAGTGCTTTTTGGTAGCAAGTAGTAAGTGTAGAATAGGGCTTCACCACGGTACCTCCACACATGTACGTGTTATGCATTTCAAATGTCTAGCCTTATGGCTCTCTTCTCCTCACTTCCTTCTCTCTTTCTGCCCACTTTGCAGTCCCTGATTGTATATATGGTACTTAGATTTTTTTGCATATTATTTTTCCTAATATTAGTCTTCAATTTTGTGCTTTTCCTTAAAATTGATAAGGATTCTAGTCTTACTTATGGTGAACAAAAATGTATAGAATATGCTTTTTAATGCCTTCCTCTGTTGACACTTAGATTGACTCTGATCTTGACCATGCTACAATGAATATGAATATGTCTCTCTTGTATTCTGATTACAAATCCTTCAGATTTTAACCCAGTAATGGCATGGCTGAACCAGCCTTTCTCTTTAGTTTTAGTTGTTCTTTTTATTTTTATGGTTAATAACTAAGGTTATTTGCATTATCACAAAGACTGTGAATATCTTTTGCTCCAGAATTTATTATTTTCAGAGGAGTCTGCTTTTTGGATGATTGTCATTCAGAGATGAGATACAATTTCAATATAATTTTGGTTAACATTTCCCTGATGTCTAAATTTTATTCTTACATTTGTTGGTCATTTGGACTTCTTTTTTGAAAAGTGTCTGTTGAGGTTGCATTTTCTGGCAGTTTTAAAATTGAATTATTTTTTCTTTGTTTTTTATTTTATTTAATTTTATTTTTCAGTTTGTGTTTAATTGAAGTAGAGTCACATGCCTTCTTGCCTCTAACCCTTTCCAGGAACCTTCTTAATAACTCCTCCCATATAGCCTCCTATTCTCAAGCTCATAGCCTTTTCTCTTTGATTGTGTGTGTGTGTGTGTGTGTGTGTGTGTGTGTGTGTGTGTGTGTGTATGTGGGCGAGTACAAATATATACATGGGCAACTGAGTCCATTTTGTTGATTGTGTGTGCATGGTTTCATGGCTGAGTACTCTACTCTGGTCAACAAAGAAGGGGGCTCGTTTCTGGAAGAGGCTAGTTTTCCTGCTAGTAGTTGCCAATGGATTTCAGCTCTTTGTCTAGGGGTGGAATTCCACAAAACCGCCTTTCTTCCTTCCCTCATTAATATTTGCAATAACAGTTCCCTGCTTGTCCAGCTCTTTCTCCGAGAGACTGTACCATTGGAGACTTCCTGACATTCTTGCTTTTATAAGCTTCCAGCCCCTCTTCAGCGATGTTCCCTTAACCATAGACACAGGAAAAGTGATATCAATGTGTCCATTTGGCCGTTGTTGTTTCTCTAAAAGCAGGCTATATTATGTGTGTAGGGATGTGTGTGTGTGTGTGTGTGTGTGTGTGTGTGTGGCCATGGATTTGCAAAAGAGCAAGGAGGTCTATAGAGAGAGCTTAGAAAGAGGAAAGACAAGGAAAAAATGGGGTACTGACACTAAAAAACAAGAGAAAACATTATGTGAGCTGTCCTTTAGTTTCATGCCTGAGTACACATGATGAGTATCAGATCTCCATGGAAATATCCAGATCCATAATTAGAAAAATAGCACAGATGACCAAAAGGTTCTATGATGTTGCCCAAAATGATATTAGTAAATAATTTTAGACAGCCTAATTTTATGAAACTATAAAAATAAGTAGTAATATGATGCAGTGTGTTTTTCTATGGTAAATGTTGCTAAAAGAAGAAAAATGGTCTGGAGACTTAATAGTAGAGTGACTGCTTACCATGTACAGAGCCCTCAGTTTAATTTCAAGTATCACATATATTCTGTCTCAAATACCTCATGTATTGGAACAGTATTGATTTTTAATTCTTACTGCTGTAAGCACTTAGGAACTTTTCCTGCATCCATGTAATATATTTTGAGATTGCCATTCCAGTGGTCATATTTTTTTATTGAATTATGTATTGCAATGTGTCTGATAATTAATGTTTAAATTTATTTCTATTAAGATTAGAAATGTGGTAGCCCATGCCTTTAATCACAGCACGTTGAAGACAGAGGCAGGTAAGCGAGGTCCAGGACAGCTGAAGATATATAGAGAAAAATGTCTTATAAAACTGAAACCGAACCAACTCAACCCAACCAAACCCATCAATCCAAAATAAACCAAAACAGAAAAAAGTAAAAGAAACAGAAATGTGAGTAAAGACATATGTATATGTGTATGTGTATATGTATATATGTATATATGTGTGTGTGTGTGTACGTGTATGTATATATAACATTGTATATGCATATATACTTGTATATTTATTTTATTATTTTATATGTTGCTTATCTATAATTCTGGTTATTAATCCTCAGTTAGCTGTACAGGTAGTATCAATGTACTGTTTCTTCAGTTCATGTTTGCTTGCTTATATATAAATCACCAGTTAAGTTACTATCTACACCTTTTTTTCCTATTTGGTGGGCTATCTCCCTCTTCATTCTAACATTTGCTTTTTTCTGTGCAGCAGCAGTTGGGTAGCAGTAATACCCTGTGGTCAATTTCAATTTTAATTTTCCAAGCTTTTGGTGTCATTTCCAGAAGTCACTGCCTATGCCAGTATTTCGATGTGTTTTCCCTACGAGTTTCATATGTTCTGGTTTTAGATTTAAGTATTTGATTTAAATAGCCGTATCTAAAAAGGATAGCTGACAATTACTATGATCAAGGTGTAAAATTGTTAGCGGAACTCGAGTTAATTTAAATTGAAACAGATAGTTGACTGTAGAAAAAATAATAGTAATTTTGTTATCTGTATCCAGTCCAGGGGGCTTGGTGACCTCTGGTCTTTTGATGCTCCTGATCTGAGAGGTTACATAATGCCACCCAGTTTGCTAAGGCAGTGAAAGAAAACCATTCTCAGCTAGCTGCTTGGGAACCCTCACATGACCTCTCTGGATTAGGTAGTGCCCATCAGTGGAAGGTGACTTCTGGTCTAACTCCTGTTAATCCACTTTCATCTCCACTCTTGTGTTTTTCACAGTCATGCAGCAAGTGACTCCAACAGAAAATATTCTTTCTTTGCAGATGTGTCAAAACCCAGGTCTGTTGCATCCATTCAGATCTTTCTTTCTTTCTTTCTTTCTTTCTTTTTTTTTTTTTAATTTTTAGTATTATTACTCTTTGTGCATTTTTGATGTGTGTCTCTGGGAGACAGCACTGGTGTATGCATGCCACGGCATACCTTGAAGGTCACATAAACTTAGTGGAGTAATTTCCCCTCTCCCCCTTTATGCTGTACTCCAGGGATCAAACTTCAGTTGGCAGGGCTGCACACCAAGTGTCTTTACTCGCTCAGCGATCTCGATGGTCCCTTCAGGATTTTTCTTCCTGGCTTTCCGCTTTTTGACCAAACAAAAGTGCACTTGTCGGTTTCGGTTATTCCTATGTTTCTTCTTATGCCCTACAATATACTGAGTACCTTTTCTTGTTGTGCTCTCACTAGCAGTAAGGTGGCTTTGTTGTGGATCACGTCTCAATATGAGCCTCACTGCCTGGGAGCCTGGAGGATCTTAATCTTCAATTTAAAAAAATGTGGAGGAGGTGGTGTCATCAGTGTTAGCGTGTGGCATTTTTGAACTGAGCTTTTCAGCAGACCTTTAAAAATAGTGAGGGCATAACACATAACTACAATTGTTAAATATATATTTATAAATTTAATATATAAATACAAATAAAATGTAAATATATATAAGTATAAATCATAAATACACATATTATATGTGTACATATTTTACTCAGTTGACATTGGTTTAAATACTAAACAATGAAAGTATTGAAAAGAAATTTGGGTAATTTTGCTTACATATTGACTCTCAGGATGAAAACAATTTAAAGCTTTTCTTTCCCTGGTAATATATTAATCCGGTTGCCTATCCACAGCAAACTCCGAGAATCACTGTGGCTGTACGCTGAGTCTTACCTTGCTTTATATGGATATCATAAGCTAGTTGGTTTGTTCCAATGTGGTCTTTAGCAAATTCCTCTTTGGTGGCATGTGTTCACCAGCTCCTCTAATAAAGACATGATTCGTTCCCAGAATGCCTGTGCTGTGTCATGATTTGTCCTCATGGTAATGCTAAGTAAACTATTTGTATGGAATCAAACTACGAATCCCATTTTGTTTTTATCAGAAACCAAAATACTCTAAAATAGGAATGGCCCTTTAACATTCTAAGTTATCCTTTTTCTAGGAAGTTCTATTTTATCTCAGCTTATATGTGAATAGGACGTATTTTTCCATGGAAACGTTTGTGCTTGATTATGATCAGACTGTTAATTTGGACTGCTGAAATGTTTTGGTACATTTTTATTGTCTAAAAAAAATTTCATTTTGTATTTTAAAGCCATTCAAGATTTTGAGCTTTCTTTTTTCTTTTCACAAATGACAACCATAGAGAAAATATTTTACATAAGTTATGTAACTGGATATGCTCATGTCCAATTAAATTCTCTTAAATCTACATAAATAGGTTAGTAAATATTGACTGTTGCTAATTAAAGAGCTGTTACATGACTCAATTTTCTGTGTGATGGTTGTCAAATATCTGTAGAACAAGATATGCAATGTATTTGCTAAGTTATATTCTTGAAGCATTGTTAGAGTAAGTCATATAAGTTTGGCTAGATTCTCGTCATGATAGAGCGATACACATCTTTTGATTCTAAAAATTTAAGTGAAATATTTACTGGTTAAGCCTTCTAAAATAAAGTGTTTGTCTTCTTAAGAAAATGTAGAGGCTTATGTATGGTAAACTTTCCTTCTCTCAACACAAACTCATATTTTAAAATCTCCTGTAATGTCACAATGACTGAATAAGATCCAGCTTCTTATGCATACACTTCTAAGAGTTGTTTATTATGACCCAAAAGGTAGAAAAGTTTATTTTATACATATTTTTGATGTATGACGTTTCATATCAGCAGAAATTGCTGCACTTTTCAGTCTTGATTTGGACTCCTCTCCTCACAGGTGGCCTGTGGCATGCTATTGGCTTTCTTTCACACTGTGAGAATGAGCAACAGCAGCTGGCCTCCACCTCAGCAGCCTCCACTTCAGAGGTCCTGTTGTCCACACCTGGCCAAGAGAGAGAGTCACTACTCATGGAACTTTCTTTCTGGAAAGTGGAGTAAAGTAGAGCCTTACCTGTTTCAGCAGTTTCAAGAAGAACAAACAAGTTACTAGAATCCTGAAAGTTCGACTGATAGAATGCTTTATAATTTTTATGAAATTCAAAATATCTTGCCAGGCGGGAGTGGTCCATGCCTTTAATCCCAGCACTTGGGAGGCAGAGGCAGGTGGATTTCTGAGTTCGAGGCCAGCCTGATCTACAGAGTGAGTTCCAGGACAGCCAGAGCTATACAGAGAAACCCTGTCTCGAAAAAACAAAACCAAGACCAACCAACCAAACAAAATATCTCCTCTGAACCCACCCCCAAGCTCTTTAGCTTAGTAAGTCAGGCATAATGAACTCCATTTTGCAGATTTCACCTCACAGTTTTAAAAGTCACCTTAAAAGTAGCACAATTACGTTGAGAGGACATCTTTTCAAAACACAGTGGCAGTTTTTTTCTATACAGGTTGAAAAAAAATGTTCTGTTTAGCTTGACACAATAGGGTATATTTTAAAACACTTCTAGCTACTAGTTGACACTTGAGAATTTAATTTCTATGAGTTACCTACTAATTGATTGCCACAGTTTTTCAGCAGATAGTCATATAGGTTTTATGTAATTTCAAATACATGCCACTTTAGGAATTTAGAGGTTCTGAAAGCTCATCTTACATAATTAACCAAGACTTGGAAGCAAACACTTAAAGTGTTTTATTGTTAAGGTGTTTCATTATGTGTAAACAGTAAATAACATAGTGATGTCAAGAGATTGACTGAAGTAGGTAGGTTGCTCCAGCTTGCATAGAGCTGCAGATTGTGTTAGAGACTCGAAACAGGAAGGTCAGTAACGTGAAATAGAGGTTAAAAGACAAATGATAAAGGACGAATCAAACTTTAGGGAGAGACTTGTGACGGGACTTGAGTGATCTCAAGTGGCCTCTGAGGGTCTCTAGATATGAAGGTAGAATCCCAAGTCCCTGTAACACTGCACACACAGCATAGTCACATTGTTGTGCGACGTACTTTCAAGAAGGATGTAAAAGTGTGTGAACTTCCAAGTGTCCCAACAAGATGGCTTGTGAGCTTCTTGCACGCATGATAAAGAAACTTTCCTACAGGTTCTCAAAGGAAACTTTTGTGCCGTCCTTCAGTAGCTCCATGACAACGGTTGATGCATATTTATTTTCTGTTTAAAACCTGGCATGCACATATTCTTTTAAAAATTATATTGGTGCATTTTATTGGGCACAGTGATGTGTTTACTGAGGATGTCTTAATACAGTCATGTAATCTGCTCTAACCATTCCCATGCCCTGTTTCTCCCCCTCCCCTTCCACTGGACTCATTCATCCTCTCGTGAAATCTCCATTCTACTTTCCTGTCCCAAATATTTAACTTTAACTAAAAATCCATGATCCACAAATAAGAAAAAGCATGCAATAGTTTTGGTTCTGATTTATGTTGCATTAAATGCTTATCTCCAGCTGCATACGTTTTTCCTGATAGAGGACAATATATAGAATGCATAATGATTTTAAAAGGCTAAATATCAAGACATTAAACAATGTAATCGTAGGTTGTGGAAATAAATAGTCTTCAAAAGATAAAATGCAAATGTCCAATAAAGCATATGAGAAAATGTTCAACATCCTTAGCCATTGGACAATTATACACCAAGACAACATTCAGAGTTCATCCCAACCTAGTCAGGATGGTTCACTCAGAAAACAAATCAGGGGATTTTGAGATGCCTCAGTTGCTATATGTGCTACTGACTTAGCCGAAAATCCTGAGTGTTTGATCCCCTGAGTGTTTATGATAAAAGGAGAGAACCAACTCTCTAAGTTGTCTTCTGACATCTGTATATGTGCCATGGCTAAGTACCTCCTCCCCAGATAAATTTATTTTAAACATTAAAAAACAGGTAGTAAAAATTGTCAAGGATGTTGAGGGAAGGTGACACTTACCAACTGTGGGCAGGAATGTAAATTAGTCCAGTTACTGTGGAAAACAGTGTCGAATGCTCTCCACAAACTAAAAACAGGCTACTCTATGACAGCAATAACACCTATGAGAACATACCCAGAGGATTCTAAATCAGTATCCTACACTGCTATTCACAGAAGCCAAGTTATGGAATTAGCCTTCGGGTTCACAACCAGAGGAATACAAAATGAAATTGTTTCATTATATATACAACTCAGTTTTATTTTGCTTTAAAAAAAGAATGAAATCATGGTCTTTGCTTAAAAATGATAAGAAAATATGGAGAAAATACTTAAAGGTGTTATCACAGGCAAAGACTTTCTGAATAGGACTCTAAGGGCTCAGGAAATAAAACCAAGATTTGTCCAATGAGATTGCAGGAAGTCAGAGTTTCTGCATAACAAAGAAACAATCAAGAGAAGGTTTAGCCTACAGAATGAAGGGTCAGCCTCCAGAACAGGAGAAGCTCTTCCTTAAAATTATACAGTCTTAAAGTGCCAGAAGTCAGATAATTAAAGGTAACTTCCATCGTAGTTGTTACAAAGGATCCAGTCCTTTTTTTACGGGTTTTAGTGCAAAAGTCAATTTACATGAAGAGAATGGCAGATTTTTTTTTTTTTTTTTAAATTTTTTGATTTTTTTTTTTTTTTTTTGCAGAATTTCTGCATGACAAATTTTTATACAACAAATGTAATCAGTTTCAACAGGAAAAATACCTCTCAAGTTCATTAACTATAAACTGTGTTAAGTTACTTTTTACAGGATAAACTGCTTGACGAAAGCATCTTTGTCTTACAGACTTTGGGTATACAGTCTTGCCATGACCAGGAAGGTATAACAAAGTTCATGGCTGCAAGAGTTTGCGTTCCAAACATCTCACATTTGGTCAGGACCAGGAATCAGAGAGCAGGGAAAGATGATGCTCATCATTTCTCATCTAATTCAGCCTGGGACTCATGCCATTCTGGGTAGATCTTCTCTCTATACTAATTTCCTTAGAAGCTGCAACAAAGACACCAAGAGTGGATCGCGTATGTCTAATACCCATTGAGTTTACAGTGAACACTGTGCATCACAGGTTGCCTAAAGCTCTACAGAATTGTGTAAAGATAAAGAATAGAATATTTATATCCAGATTCTGAATTACCTCAGATCTTTGATTCGTATCTGCCTTTAGTGTTCCCATTCATACAGTCATAGAATACTACAGAAACGCAAAGAGAAGCAACCATTAGGCCCAGTCCCTAACAAGTCTAAATGTATAATTGGATTTCTTGTTATTTTCTGAAGATAGCTGATTGAGTCAGTTCCTATTTCTCAATCATCGCTTAGTCTCCTTCTAGAATACTGGTGTTTGGGAAGGGAAAATGAAAAATTAGATCATATTTCAGTACTGCACTTTTTTGTATATAAATTTTTATGTTTTTGTTAGTTTTAATTTCATGTGTGTTTTGACTGCATGTTTGTATGCATACCTTATGTTTTCCTGGTGTGCTCAGATCCTACAAAAGAGAGATTCCCTGAAACTAGAGCTAGAGATGTTTGGGTGATGAATATTGAACTGGGGTCTTTCTAGAAAAACAGCAAGTGGTTTTAAATACAGAGCCATCTCTCCAGCTCCTATACGTTCCTAAAAAAAAAAAAAAAAA
>JADRCD010177915.1:0-11514 GCA_019843815.1 Montemys delectorum
GATTGTGATATTAATACAGTGTATGAGACAATCTATAAAAACAGCAAAGTGGCTATATGGAGAAAAGGCCTTGGGTAAAAAGAACTGGCCTAGATTGTGGGGTCTGAGCAACTGAAGAATACATGTCCAATTAGGCTTTGCATCTGAAGACTCACAGCTGAAGTATCAATCATAGTCATGTAGCTTCGACATTGTTTGGCCTGCTTCTGTTCCCTCCATCTATAAAGTCAGAACATGTGGCTGATGCTATTGAGTCTTCATAGTTCCCCATTGCTGGGTTGCTGCTCTATTCCTTTGCTGTTGGGAACTTGCTGCCAATAGCGCAGAGCCCCCTTCTCCCCTGAGCATCATTTTCCACAATAGACTAGAGCCACCATGATTATAATATAAAAGATCATGGCAGACCATTAACCAAAGGCCAAATTTTATCTTAAACAGCATCCTCTCTCAGATCTCCTCCATTGAATACCCTCCACTTGCCTTTGGATCATCTCTTAAGAGTGGCCTATCCTTGAAATGCTCTCAACTGTCTCAGGGCTTTGATTATTGGGAAAAAGGCTGTGATAGCTAACCACCCCTCAAAGATATCCCATAGCAGAGTCTCTCCAAGTGTGCCCCTCCATCAGCGGAGCCAGCAATGGAGGAATCGATAAGAAACATCTGTTCTAGTAATGCCACCAGCCAACACCACCCCCAGATCCACCAAGTGGATCCTATACAGGAGTATAGATATTCATCCATGCTTCCGCCAGTTTTTCAGCACATGAGGCATCACAAGTCCAACATGATCTTAGACTAGTAACACCCCTTATGCATGGTATGTCTGATGACCCATAAGGGAACCATGGTGCTTTGATTCAAAAACTACCCTTCAACACTGAAGGATCTCTGCCTCACATGTATGCATGGGGACCAACTGAGGCTTCACTTAGTATAAAACTAGCAGTGATATCAGCAAGCTGATATTTATGATGCAGCAAATTAAAACCATCCAGTGACCCATGGTCATCATTGCTGGTGCATGGAACTTAATGGTCTGGTTGTTTGTCCATTTATTAACTCAATAACTTACACTGAGAGATGTTCTCCTGAGTCTGCTGGAATAATCACAGTTGTATCTCAACTCAGCTTGAGCTACATACCCAAAGCTATTCTACTCCCTGGTTTCTCTCCAAGTATCCACAGCAGACTGCACCAGTACCAACAAACTGAGCCATCCTGCTGCCAAAGAGACAGGCCCTACGCTGAGCAGCAAGAGGTGGTAGGGATCCTCTGCTCTCCATAGGATGTCAAAACAATGTCATGGATTTGCTATCACAGGCCTCCAATTGACACAGGAAGCTCTTTCAGTTGAGGGGGTCGGGAAAAGTTTAGTCGACTCGCCAGATATGGCATGCATTAGTGACTTTTCTCATTGCTGTGGCAAAATGTCTGACAAAGGGAACTTAAGGAAGGTTTGTTCTGGTTCATAGTCTGAGGTTCCAGTCTGTCCTGATGCACCAGGGAAAGTGGCTCGAGCCGGTGAAGCAGCTGGTCACATTGAGACATGGTGTCCACTGTAGGAAAACAGAGGATAATGCTGTTGGCTCAGCTAACTCTCTCGTTTGTCCCTTTTTATTAAGTCTTGTACCCCAGGCCATGGAGATTGTGCTGCCTATCCATGTTCAGGAAGGCTTCCCATCTCAGATAAACCTTTCTGGAAACACTCTCGCAGACACATCCAAATGTGTATCTCCTAGGTGGTTCTGAAATTCGGTCAAGGTGACTATGACGATTATCATAGGAGAATTTAAACCTAAATGGAAAGGGGTGGGAGAGAAAGTAGCACAGCCAAGCAGAAGACAAAAGCAAGGGAGAAAGCGGAGCAAGGTAAAGAATAAAGACAAGGGCTACTCATGCATTGATGACTTATAGGATGTACCTACAGAATAATAAATTCCTACACATTGTTCAACACGACTCAAGCTGTCGCTACAAACAGCAGACAAGCACCATTGTATATTGCCTAATGAACCAATCCATCAATGCCACATGCAAACAGGGGAGTGTGCGAGTCCTGGGTGTGTACCTGAGTGTACTTGCTCACATCTAAGGCACAGTTGCAGAGGAGAGGAAAGGTGCACTCGGATGCCTCACCCTGCACTGGTGGATGTTGTAGAATAGCATTTCCAATCTGACAGAAGTCAAGGCTTACTCTTGATTGTCACTGTCTCCTTAACAACAGCTCCTTCTGTTGTCTTAAGACACATTTCACAGAGAAAAATCACTTTTCAGAATTAGATTTCACTCTCTCTGTGGGATTTAACTGCAGTTGAGCCTCTAGAGATTTCTATTTTGAACTTCCAGAACACCGTGTTCTCCTGTCTACTTTTCTGGGTTTTCTTCTTGATGGCTTCTGTTCACCTCTGCTTCTCCTTAACAAATCCAGGTGAAACAATCTAGCCAGAGGGTTCTGATCCCCTCAATGAGTTAACAACTTAATGGTACTAAAATGATACTTTAAAAGCTTACAGCTCAGCTCTTCCAAGTCATTCCCTATGCAGTCTTTCTCAAAGGGGGATCAGTTAACTTCCCTAGAGTTCATCATCCCATCCATCTTTTCTTTGTCCTGTAGGTAGTGTTCTCATACCACCTCTACATACAGTACAAACAGAAGCATTGCCCTCTGCGTCCCTGCCTGCAGTACAAACAGAAGCATTGCCCTCTGTATCCCTGCCTGCAGTACAAACAGAAGCATTATCCTCTGCTTTTTCTCATCTGGATCCTCCCAAAAGGTAAAGTTGGTCTTGTGGAAAAGTTCCTCTCCATTGCATTAGTATATTTTACCTATGCTCCTTGGTCTTGGCAAGTTCACACCTGGGCCAGGGTTCCCAAACCATACCTCCTTGCAAGCTTGGCTAAATCCCCGTAACACCACCAGCAGTAATCATATAGAGAGGCTCCGAGGCTCCTCTTGTTAAAAAAGCTTTCTTCTTCAGAGTAAGGCTTAGAAAATATAACACTGGAATGCACATATATGAGCACCCAGAGGCCCAAAGAGAACTGGTACAGGAACCATTGAAAAAAACGACTTCATATCCTGGATGTGGGTACCTTCAACTTCTTCACAACCTTGAACTGATTGATTAAAAGTACTGTCTCCCAGCCTTTCTTTGGGATAACTTCTAACCCTTTATCTCTGACACAGTTCAAAGCCACCTCCTCTTAGAAGGACTCTCTGAGTTGTTCCTACCTTCAGCCACCTGCTTCAGATTTCTATCTCCATTTTCCCACAGCCATCTTTCTCATGGGTTTATGCCTCTAAATCCCTTTGCCCTTGTAAAGGTAGTAGCCACTGGGTCTAGAGACCATCCTTATCCAGTGTGATCCCCCCTTAACATAACCACATCCTCAAAGACCACGATGTTCAATTACATCACATTTATACCATCAAATATTTGGTCTGATAAGTCTTTTAGGGGAGCCAAGTCAGCTGACAGCCCCATCCCAGACAAGTGTTATAAAATGGACTTCTTTCTGCTAAGCAGTCTGACTCCTACAAATATCTCATCTTTTCCCCTGAAACTTGGTACCTAGGATGTCTGGTCAGTTGAAGACATTAAATGTGTACAAGACAAGTATAACATTTATACTCTGCTATCTGTGAGGGGAAAGCAAGAACATACCTTCCCCAGACAGTTTAATCATGTCCCACTGATGTTTCAAAGCCGTCTTACTTCATTTCAAAGACCATCTAAGGACAAAGACGTGCCTTGCTAAATCAAAGAACATGGCCACAGTTTGCATCTGTAGCTACTCTCAGAATGAGTCAGACTCCTAACCTTCCGTCTCGACCCAACTGG
Source organism: Montemys delectorum (assembly GCA_019843815.1). Classification (NCBI taxonomy): domain Eukaryota; kingdom Metazoa; phylum Chordata; class Mammalia; order Rodentia; family Muridae; genus Montemys; species Montemys delectorum. The sequence continues at coordinate 3,843 of JADRCD010177915.1, forward strand.
TGAAATCATTGGAATGTTTGCCTAGCAACCAGATGGTGGATAGCTACCTCAAGGCCACTTCTTGTCACCACTAATTTGGAGTTAAGATCTGAGATTCATTTGACAAGTACGATGACTTTCAAGAGAATTGTTTAAAAGTTTCCTGTAGGAGACAGTTAGACATGAGAAAGAAAAAAAAAAAAAAAACCACCTCCCCTCCAAAAATCAACAAAAACCCTTTTAGTACCCCTGGAGTCAGAAGATTTCTTTCCAACCTGCCCCTACTTTCTTGTATTTCACTTGCTTTGACTTTATTGGCTCCTTACTAAACAGCAAATGAGTTGGTATAAAAGTTCCTCAGGAGAACGGCAAAGATGTCTCAGAGGTTAAGAGGATGCACTGCTCTTGCAGAAGACATAAACTGGGTTCCCAGCACCCACAGCAGAAGGATCACAACCATTGGTAACTTTAGATCCAGGGTATCCAACATCCTCCTTTGGAGTCTGTGGACACTTGTACTCATACATACACAGAACTACACAGATACACATAATTTTAAAAAATGTTAAAAAATGATTTCTTAGGACTAAATATACCCAGATAACATCATAATATTAAAACAATTTAATCTGCTTATTGCAAATTTTTAAAACTAGTCTAGCTCAACCTCAGTGATATGACACTTCTTCTTCTGTAATAGCTATTATGGTTGGCTTTTATACAATCAAATAAGCTATCTTTGACCCTAAAATGTGAAGAACATTATCTTGTGACTTATATGCGGCTCAGTTTGAAATGGCTTCTACAATCATTCCCCCTTATCTAGGGAGGGAAGTAGTTCAAGACTCAACTAGAGGCCTAGAGTTGCAGATGGTATCAACTATCTACATATTATGCTTTTCCTATACTGGGAATCCTATGACAAAGTGCAATTTAAAAATCAGGCAGAATACTAGACTGGCAACAGTAACCAATAATAAAGCAGGGACAATTACAATAATATGCTATGATAAAACTCTGTGTGTGTGTGTGTGTGTGTGTGTGTGTGTATGTGTGTGTGTTGTATGTCCCCATGTGTATGCTGGTGCACATGACTATGTGTGTTGTAGGGACAATGGAGGAGTGTGTCAGGTGTTCTCTATTACTCTCTACCTTATTCTTTTGAGGCAGGGTCACTCGCTCAACCTAGATCTTATCTTTTTTTTTTTTTTTCTTCAGCTAGACTGGCAGATAGCAAGCCCCAGGAATCCTTCTATCTCCATGGCCCTCGGGGCTGGGATTTTAGGCATGCTTGGGACAAGGCCCAGCTTGGTACGAGTGTATCAGTCTCTGAACTCCAGGCGCCACACTCCTCAACCAGAGCTTGTATCCACTGTGTCAGCTCTCTAGCCCTCACTCTGGACTTTTTTTTTTAAATCTAAGTTCTGGAGAAATCAAACTCAGGTCCACATGCTCGTTCCGCAGCCGCCTTACCCACGGAGCCATCTCCGAAGCACGTGTAATACAACTTCTAACAGGTGACTTGTTTCCTTTTGTAATTTCCCATTTGCTACTCTCCGACTATGGTTGGTTACAGGGAACAAAGCAGAGTCAGTGAAGCTACAGGTAAGGGAGATGATTGTGGTCAACAGCACAGTGACGTGCTGTTTTAGCTGTGATGGAAGCTACACTGGAGAAGTGACTGAACAAAAGCCCCTGGGCTGAGATGGCCCTGGCACACATGAATCACTACTCAAGCATGAGATGCAGCAGCCAAGACCAAAGGGGATACATGGCCAGCTGCATAATTCCGGACCTTCAATGACACAGATCATTTGGGATGCTGACAGCTTTATGTTCTGGGATGAGGCATCCACAGTGTGGCCATTATCCAGATGAGCAGTGCCTTTGTAAACAGTTAGGCAAATGAATGCCGCTGGCTGACCCCAAGGTGTGTCACCATCAGGTCACAATGGCTGAACTGGACTGTGGGCTGACCCTGAGGCAGATGTTGGCTAGACATTGTCCACATAATTTGTCAATTACGGAGTAAAATAGAGACACTTCTTAAAGCCTATGGATTTTTCAGTCTCAGAAAATCTAATCGAGGGAGACCCCCAGAGTGTGAGGCACACACAGGCCCTCTGAAACATGATGCAGTGACTCTGTTGCTACATGGCCCAGGGACGAGTGTCTTCTAGGGGGGCAGCATAAAGGTGGTACCCTCAACTGTTAAAGTCACTCAAAATGGCAAGGCATGTACAAATCCCACATTCTTGGTGCTTGAATGCACAGCATCAGCACCACCACCTTCCAGCCTCAGTGCAGTACACGTTCACTAAGGTCTCAAGTACCATACCAGGAGAACACAGGCACACAGCACTCAGAAGTCCCTGTGTCTGAACAGTCCGTGGCCTAAAGTGGGGACAGGGGAGATGCGACATGGAAATCTTTGACTATTACAGGGGACTTTAAAATGTTAGAAACAAACAAAATGGTAATATTTTTCCATTTCTGTAACTTTTAGGCATGTGATTTGGTGGCACTAAGAACAGTCATGTTGCTACACCATCCAGCTCTCAAAACTTCTCATCTTTCAGAACAGAAATCCTCCTTCCTTTCAACTCCTTGCTGCCATTCCTCCAGCCTCCTGTCTTTAGGAGTTCCCCAGCAGTAGGAACAGCATCTGAATTCAACATATAAGCATCACTTGTAATTGGCATATTTCACATTATATAACATCCTCAGGGTTATACATCTGTTGGAACTCCCTGTCCTTTTGAAAGCTGAGTAGTATCCATCTTACAGATAGAAGTCATTCTGCCTATCTCTTTACCCCTCAGCTGGCACTTGGGGTGCCTCTGCATTTTAGCTGCTGTGAGTAATGCTCAATACGGTGGATGCACAAATATCTGAGTTCTGGCTTTCCGTCCTTTCTTGCAGGTTCCCCTTTGCCTTTCAGTCAGTGGCTCCATCTTGATCTTCTGCAATTCCTTCTTAGGTGCATAGCAGTTCTTTGACACATGGAGACCAGAGGACAATCCTTGAGTACTACTCCTCAGACCTTAGTCAGTCTTAGTTTCTGACAGTGTCATTGGCCTGTAACTCACCAACTAGGCTGGGCTAGCTAGCCATCCCAAGGGAATCCCCTGCCTTTGCCTCCCCAGCATTAGGGTTACATCATGTACAACTGTGCTCAATGTTTTTTTATATTGGTTCTTGGGGGTTGAACTCAAGTTTTCCAATCTCCCCAGCCTTGTGGTGTCTTCTTGAAAAAGTATGTATGGGGAAAGAGGCAGATACATAGACCATTTTAGCAGTCATATGAAAGCCTACATTTTGTGAATGGTTTTCTTTTCCTTCTAGGCTACTGCATGGAGTGAGGGGGAAATGGGGAGCAGGATCTTGGTCTGAGGCCATGATAGGTGGTGATGGATGGCTACAACTGAACACAGACATTCAGTGTTGTGTAGTCCACATGCATTCAAGGTAGACTTAGAGATGAAAGGTAAGGGAACATTCTCTTCTTGTGAGTAGACTACAGAGCTAGTGGGCTACCTTACTCAGGCAACCCAGGGTCCAGGTATAGGGACCAAACTTCCTGCCATTCCTTAGAGACCTAGGCAGAGAGCCAGAATCTGTGTAGTAGGAACACTTAATGAAAGAAGAGAACAGATGAGAATCTTGTCTTTGTTCCTCTGGCCCCACAAGGGCACAGCATGTTCATCTGGGAAGAGACCCAGTATGCAGCAAGAACACTAGATTTCAACCCCCTCAGTTGCAGTCTAAGCAGATTGACATCTCCTGAGAGCTCAATGCCCCATCTCTGCTTCGGCCGTGAGCAATGTCCTGTTCTCTCTTGGAGTCCTATCTTGCCATGGCTGGGACTTGTGTTAAGGACACATAAGCCAAGGTTTATGGAAGAGGGTAGCAATCTCCACTTGAGTTTTGTCCTTTCATAAAAAGGAAGCTGGCCTAGTGTGCATGAGGCTTCTTATACTACACTTTCTTCTCCATCAACCTTGCTGAACCCAAATCATCACTATACCATATCAAGGTCATTTAGCCATTCGATTTCAGGGGAAGCCACTATCCAGGTGGGTGCTCGAAAAACACTGGAAACAATAGTGAGTAAGAAGAGGAAGCCCCCAACTTCAGCCTGGGTGACATCCAGCCTGTAACAAGATTCCAGTTGTCCAGGTAATTAAGCATAGGCATGCAGCTTTCCAAAAAACGAGCAAGGGTGATTAGATTCTAGTTCAAGGCTAGAGGATGTCCAAACACCAGGACAGAAAATAGGACATTTTTGAAACCTCTTCATAAGATGACCCAAGGTGACCTAAACCCAGCTGCCAAGCATGCACTCCAGTAACATCAGAAGAACTTGTCAACTCAGGTTCATTAGAGAAACAAGATGCAAAAATATTCTTATAAGATGTCATGGTGGAGCAACGTGACACTTGTGTATGGGACTGCTGACTTGTCGTTGACAGTCTGTTTAGCTGAATTGGCCATAACTGCAAGCCTGGTTCTTGGAGCCCACAGAGATGATTACAAGCTCCGCCAAGAACTGGACAAATGAGGCTGGCACAGCGTCTGAAAGCCCCAAGTGGTAAATCTCTCATTAGAAGAGCCATTAGCTGCACACAGCACATCAGGTGGCTAGAGTAGGGAGTGGGGAGAGGCACCATCACTGGGCTGGATCTGAGAGCACAACACCAGAGGAAAAAGCCCAAGCTTACAGAGGCCTGCCCACACTCCTGCCATTAGCTGGCTCCCTGCTTAAGTCTTGCCTCTACAGGACTCACTAACAAGTTATCAGCTATGCTGACCAATTAGAATGAGGTTGCTCTCACCTGGAAAGCTTTCCCTTAGAGTTCTTAGGCTTTTCATCTCAGCTGTATGCAGCCGCATGCTCTCAGTATTCCCTGTGCAATACCCTCCCCTTCTGCTTAGGACAAACCTCACAATGGGTCAAGAATCATAAAAACTGACCCTGGAGCTAAGAAGCATATAAAAATTCAAAGCCTCCAGAAACATCTTCCTAGCCATTCCTACCTCAAGGCAAAGAAGGAAATAGCAGACCAGAGATGGGCAGAGTTCTCCCAAGAAGCCTCAGCCAGGAGGCAGAATCAGCCTCAGTCAAGCCTAATGAAGTTGTGCTCACTAGCTTTGAGGGTCAACATGATACAACCCCAAATCACCTGGGAAGTCTTCTTGAGAAATTATCTAGACCAAGTTGGCCTGTAGGCATTTCGGTGGAGGATTGTCTTGGTTGCAAATTGATGTAGACCTAGCCCATTGAGGGTGGCACCATTCTCTACACAGGAGGACTTGAACTCTATAGGACAGTAGAAAGCTAGATAAAAGCAGCAGCAAGCAGGCAACTTGGTGGCTTCATTCTCTCTGCTCCTGACTGTAGATATGACATGACTAGCTGCTGCTTAGAGTTTCTACCCTGACTTTCCCAAAATGATTGACTGTAACCTGAAATTGTAAGTCAAACAGACCCTTTCCTCCTCTCAGTTGCTTTTGTTCAGGGTACTGTATCCCAGTAATAGAAACAAACTAGAACAGACCTGGATCTTTGCCATTCGGGTTTTTCTCTAACCACGCCCCTTCCTGCTCACTGAGCTATGCATTCTCCACACTCCCCAAATGATTAACTGTATATTTAAAAGACAGGTTTATGTGGTATAACTTATTTTCCATAAAATTTCCATCTTGAACAGGATAGGCATGGCTCAGTGACTTCAGGAAACTTCTATCACCTCCCAAAGAAGTTCTAGACCCATGAGTAGTTATTACCTATGTTCTTGTCACCCTAGTGCCCATTACACACTAATCTACTTTTGCTCTCTGGTTAGCCTATCCTGGACATGCCTTGGGTGGAATGACAGGAGGTGTGGCCTCCTTTGGCTTCTTTCATTTAGTATATCATTTATAAAGCTCCCTTGTGTTGTACATACACTAGGTCTTTATTCATTTTCATAGCAGACTAATTCTCTGTTAAATGGAAAGACTGCATGCGAGCTGATAGTCATTCATCAGCTGATAGGTATTTAGACTGACCATAAACATTTGTGTACAGGTGTTCATGCAGATGTCTGCCCCTGTGCACTGAAATGCTAAGGTTTATGGTAATTCTACATTTGCCCTTTGAAGAATTGCCCAACCAATTATTTTCCAAAGTGTCTGGATCATCTTGGGTGCTAAGTGACAGCATAGGCAGGTTATGTTTTTGGCTTTGGTTCTGTTGTTATTTTTCCATCCTTGCTAACACTTGTTATTGTCTGTCATATTTTTCCTTATAGCTTCCCAAGTGCATGTGAACTGGTAGCCCATTGTGGTTGTATTGCTTTGATGGCTAACAGCACTGAGCATCTTTTCATGAGCTTAATGGCCTTTTTACACCCCACACCACCCCCCCAATCCTGGGAGGAGAAATGACAGCAGTGGCTCCCAGACTCCCATAAGGCAGTGTCTCTCATCCATGGATGGTCAAACATGGAGCTATTATCGTGAGTGAGGCTGAGGGAATACCACAGATGTTGGCTTGCTTCTAACTGGGTAGCTTCTAAACTTTTCAACCTAAACAAGTCACCTTATTTCCTTGTACCTTAGTTTCCCTATCTACAAAGAAAACATTGTGGTTCCTATTTTACTAGATTGTTATGAGTACTAAGAGAAGAGACAGAGAAGAAATCCTTAGCACACATTGCTTGCTTGCGGAAACATCAAATGATTTTCATTTCTTTACCTCCACAGTAAGCATTGGTGAAGCATTCACTATGGACAGGACCCTGGTCTGGGTACTGAGGTCACAGCAGGCAAAAAAAAAAAATCTCTGCCCTCCTGAAGTTTTTGTCAAGTCTAACATTCTCAAAAACCTTAATGGAGCTAGTTATTATTACATTCAACTTCCTTACTCTGGAATGAGAAATAAGTACCAGTTCATCAGAAAGCAGAAGGACAAGACAAAGGGAGTTTCACTAATGAACTTGAACTTTAGTGAGAGACAAAGCATTAGCTTCAGTAATTGCAGCTCTCTGTCTGTTCCTAATGTGGCCTTTCCTTTCTCTCTGTGACTGAAAGGAGAGGGGCCAGAGAAGCCACTGGCTACAGGTCCACTAGGGATCAGGGGTGGGCAAAGCCCAGAAGTGGGGGAGGAGAGAGGGAGGAAGGAGGAAGGTAGAAGGAGAGGAGGGGGAGGAAAGAGGGAGGTAGATATGGAGTATGGAGGAGGGGAGAGGGGTTAAGGAGGAGGGAGGAGGGAGGAGCAGAGGGTTAGGTAGATTGATTTAACATCTCTAGATATCTAGATAAAGGAATCCTGATCCACTTTCCAAGCTAGGAGTGATTTAGAGGAATGAAGTGATAAAATTATAAAATCACAAAAAAAAAAAAGTCAAATAAAGAGGGTGCATGGGAGCAAAGGGCAAGAAAAGTGGCTCAAGATGCTTGGGATGCACAGTAGAGCTAGGTAAGGGCTTAAGCATGGTGGAAAGTGGGTGGAGCCTGGGGGAGTTGTAGCAGGGCTAGGTGAGGGCTTCGGACATGCACAGCATGACTAAGTAAAGCTAGCACTGAAGGATCAAAACCTGGCAACCCAAAGAATGCCTCTAGGACAGGAAGCCAATAGGGTTCCAAGGCCACACTGCTCTGCTCAGAGGTCAGCAAAGCCATGATGGACCAACATTTACTGCTAGTTCCC
>JADRCD010177921.1:0-13100 GCA_019843815.1 Montemys delectorum
TGTGATAGGTCTCCCATCCAATGTACAATCACAGAGCATTAATCAAAGTACTCCTTTCTAATTCCACAACCTCAGAAGTCTCCATCCTGAGAGCTCCAACAACCACTTCTCTCTGATCAGAGTTCTAAGAATGAAAACCTAGCCACCAAGCCATATGTTACAATGTACAAAGATTTACTACTACTAGTAAACAGGGAAGAACTAGTGACATGTCAAGTTCACTGGCAACTTAGACCAAACATGTGCTGACGATAACAGTATTCACTGAGATAAAAGAAAGGAGAGATTAGAACACTGTATAGAAGTGCCCCTTAATGAGAACCTGGCCATGGATCCTGCTGAGTCTGTAGAAATGTTATATGTAACTCTAGAAAATACCTTTGAGATAAACCTCAATATACATAATTCTTTAGAAATAAAAAATCTGAACAGAACTACTTCTTAAAAGTAAGACATTCATTTATTTTATGCACACCCAAACAGTTTAAGGGTAACAATGTATATTAAACCCACATTCTGAAATGACTTGTTAGTCAAGTTTGAACACGTGTGAAACCTTAACAGGCTGGCAGAGACAAAAATGTACACATTCTGTAGTTTAAGATTCTCTCCAGGAAGAGAAAAGTAGCAGTCAGAAACACAAAGTTGCGGGTGAACATTAAAAACTGTTACAGCAATGTGCCCAATTCTGCAGTCTAAGACTCCGGAAGAGGGCTGAAGGAGTAATGAGAAACACGCAGAGCTGCAGGAGGGGACTGGGGCCCACACATGCTTCACTTCTTTAACAGCCCCTTGTTTGCAGTCAAATAAAATGAACTTAAAATGTTTACTACTTCATCCAGACTTTATTCACCCCTGAAAGTAAGGGCTCTCAAGCCTAGGTCAAGATCACTGAGCATGGTGGCACACACTAAGCACAAACTCAAGAAATTGTGGCAGGAGAGGATTATGAGTTTGAAGCTAATCTAGGCTACCCAGTCTCCTTCTTAAGACTTTCATCTTGCAAGGAAAAAATAAAATGTTTAAAGATATCTTGAAGCTCAAAGAAGGAACGTTCCACAGAACCTTAAAAGGATGTGGGGAAGCTTTTTCTCCCTTGGAGCTGAGGACAAACTTCCTGAGCTCCTGAGTCTGTGGAAGGCTTTTCCTCCATTACTCTACCTTAGAAACTTGTGGCAAAGACTAGTCTAATTCCCTCCCAAAGCATCCCAAAGTCCTAGCAAAAAAAATTTAAAATACTTTGTTTAGGAAAACTGCACTGGGCAATGCCATTGTGGAACAGGGTGTTCTAATTTCCCTGTGAAATGTATCTGGGGAAGAGGACTGCGAGGAAGCACAGCAGAGGTCCCTAGCACGGCAGGAACTCTATCTGAAGCCTCCAGAGGAAGCAGCCCCAGAAAGGAGAAGCCAGCTTCCTGTGTTCTTCACCTAGTTCCTCCCGCCTTCAGAAGTTTACTGGAACACTAGTCCTGCGCTGTCCATTCCAGTCAAAATGCCTCAGCACTCTCTTCCTTCCCAATGTGTTTCACCTCTTTTCTTCTCTTTCCCTGAAATCCACAACACCCTTCTTTTCTATAATTAGTCAAATTCTATATGCCCTTCAGAAATGCTGAATGCTCCTTACTTAACTCCTCAGTTTAAGCTCAACTGACCATCCCTTGCATGGCTCGACCCTAGCTGCCACTTTGTAACTACATTCCAGGAGTTAGGCATGGTCCTAAAGTCTTTATGTAAACACGGAATCTTCTCAAAACTGCTAGGCCATTATTTTTTCACCCCGTTTACAGATTCAAAATAAAAACAAGAAATATGTTAAGTAATTTGTTCAAGTCAGACATTGTGGAACACACCTGTAAGTCATAGCCTTTGGAAGGCTGATGTGGAGGCAAACTAAGTCAGAGCCACCTCAGGCTCCATCCATATCAAGTCATCCTTGGCTACCTAGCAAGACCTTGTCTCATAAATAAATTGTTCAAGCCTATGTAATTATTATTTTACAAATTAGGACTTTGCTTTTGTTGACTTCCAGATAGTTTTTAAACAAAAAGACAAAAAAAAAAAAAAAAAGTAGCTGTACAAAGCAACACAACACACTCGATGCCAAACAACCTTCGATGCCAAACAACCTTTTCATCTGAGACTTTAATCTGCTCTAAAGGAAAAGAACCTCAGAGAGGATTTGCACTCTGATCTCCAAAGTCAAGACCTTCTTCAGGCAGTCGCAGTGTTGGGTCCTGCTCATTCTGTTTATGTTCAAGGTGAAGACAGCAAAACTCTACTCCCTGAGAGACATTACCCCACCACCACCACCACCACCAGGGAAGAACAGAGAAAAAAATGTTGCTGACTTCTATGTTAAGTCTGACTAAAGAACTCAGAAATTATGCTGCCCACCTAGGATCAGCAGCTCAAAATGAGGGCTCAAGCTCTATCTTTCATTTTTACAGGAAAGGAACACATTGGCTTTAAAATGCTTTTATTAGAGAAAGCAAAATTCATTTCTGCAAGTATTTCAGAAATTAGTTTCAAAAGCCTTTCGATTATTTAAAACTACACTTAAGAATATTTATAAAAAAGAAAATTAATATAAATAAATCTTCAAGGAAGTTTCTAAAGTTCCTATATTTTTAACACAGACTAAGACAAAAGCTGCCATTTGTCAACCAAACAAATCCTTCTGCAGGAGGCTAGAGAGCTGGCTCAATGGTTAAAAGCACTTGCTGCTCTTGCAGAGGACTCAGGTTCAGTTTCCAGGACCTGTAAGGCAGCCCACAACCCACTGTAACTCCTGTTCTAGGGGATCTGATGCCCTCTCTGGTCTCCATGGGCACTGCCTGCACATGGTGCCTTTCCATATATACAAGCCAGACACTTAATAAACAGAAAGTTAAGTCAGTCTTAAAACCTTTTTCCAAATCATTCAGTGGTACAATATAAAAAGTTTCTAACAGAGGCAAAGTAAGCCATCTTAGGCACAGATGAGGCCATCTCACATCACAAGTTCTGAAACCACAACTGCAAAGACTAAAAAGAAATAGGGGTTCAGAAGGAACCTAAAAAGCTATGCCTAAGACCATGACCACGGGTGAGGAATGAGCTGGTTTTGTTCACTGTGCTCTAAGCAAGTTTCATGCTACCAGCACTATATATCTTTGCCCCTCGTAGTTACCTAGTTCCTCAAGTCATGCAACAGATGCTAGCTATTAAGCACAGTGCTATGGTATATATGTAACAGGAGTGAGGGAAGGAGAGGAACACAAATAACAAGATACAACCTTCTGATCATGTTGAGAAACAGAACTCACAAAGTGCCACGTGCTTTCCAACCACTGAGCTATCTTCCTCACCCTCTACACTTAAAGCTTCCCCCAGCTCCATAGGGTCTCATTATGTAGTCCTGACTGGCCTGGAAATCACACGAGACCCACCTGCCTCTGTCTCCCAGGGCTGGGATTAAAGGTGTGTACTACTATGTCTGGCTTTAAAGAGATCTTTTTATGACCCTTCAGTGATGGAATAAGAGACTGTCTTTGGTAAATGAAAGTATTCGTTAATTTTAATTTCAAGCAGTATGTCCTATAAGCTACACAGTCCAACCTTTAAAAACTAAAATTAGCAGATTCTCCAGAAGTCAACAGCACATTTCCTTCTCATCATTTTTCCAAGAATATTGGAAGAGCTTTGTATAAATAAGCACATAAAGAATATAGGGGGTAGGAGAAGGGTGTCAACAAGATGGCCAAGCTAGCTCAATGGATAAAGGTACCGGCTGCTAAGTCTGACAAACTGAACTTCAGTCCAAAGTCTACATGATATAAGGTAAGAACCATCTCCCATAAGTGTTTCTCTGGCCTCCACATGCCCACTGCAGCACATACGCTCACTTGCCCAAACCACAGCAGAAAATCAACAAATACATGTAAAATCAAAAAAGTTTAAAGACCACTCTATGGGTCTACTGGTTAGCCAAACCCTAGGTAAGTAGGTACAGAGAAAAAGAGGGGGCTACAGAGAATAGCAGGACAGCCATGCCTTCTTAGAACCAGCTCATCTGGGAGACCCATTATAAAACTATCTAAGCAGGGATAATGATACATGCCAATAGCCCCAGCTACTCAGAAAGCCAAGGCAAGAGAATCACTTGAGTCCAGCCAAGAATTCATGACCAGATTAGCCAATGCTGAGACTCCATCCTCTAAAGAGCAACAGTCAAACGGCTGGAGAGATGGCTGAGCGGTAAGAGTGCTCATTGCTCTTCCTAAGGGCCGCACAGTTTGGTTCCCAGCGCCCACACTGGGTGGCTCACTACTACCTGTAACTCCAGTTCCAGGGGATCCAACACCCTCCTATGGCCTCCAAAAGCAAATGCACATTTGTGCATAAATAATAAATTTTTACAAATAAAAAATATTTTAAAAGTAGCAAGCAAGAAAAGGACAGGATCCTTTGTTCATAAATAATTTCAAGATGGTGGCTAAGTGGGCACTGAAATAAGGAAGTACAGTCTTGCATGAATGCCGGCCACCTGTCCATTGTGCCCCAGCCCTATACCTTCTTACTGCTTGTACAAACAATGTGGACCTAGACTCACACAAACACTTCCTCATGAACTTCAAAGTTCTATCCAGTGTTTCATAGTCCTGTTCTTAAGAACACAAGCTGAGCTGACAAAAGACACTAATGTGGGCCGGAAGATGCCTCAGTCGGTAAAGCTCTCCAATATCCACGTAAGAAACCAGGAGGTGTTACACACCTGTATCTCAGCACTTTGGAGGAAGAGACAAGAGGATCACTGGGGCTTATTGGCTAGCCAGTCTAGCCTACTGAGTGAGCTTCAGATGGCCTCTCATGAACAAAGGTGGAGAGTAAATGAGGGCAAACTTACTGCCTCTGACCTCCATATGCATACATGCACACACACCAAACCCATATACGAAAACATGCACAAAATTTGTTTTTTCAAAGGACGTATTAACTAGAAGAAGGTTTAGAGTCAATTCCATCGCTATTCATACTGGGTGCAACTTCACACACGACTATCTCTCTAGGCCTATCTCATAGTCTATTAGGGTGCATCCCCCTCCGGCATGGTTATGTATTTTGGGGTGCTAAGATTTAAAATGGGGGGCCTTGCACATGTTAGGAAAGCATACCACAACCAAGCTACTTCCCTGGCCCTCACTGTTGCTAACACACACTTAATGGGAGTTAATATGTGGAAAACACAACAGGGTCTGGCACATACTATTTCAAGTCACATTAGGATCCCTTCAGTAATGTCTCAGCAGAAAATGGTCTGGAGGGCAAGCTTTAGCTTTTCAAAGTTGCTCTTTAATGAATAACTCAAGGCCACAGGTGGGTTTTTACACACCACTCAGCAGTCTTCCCCGGACGGCTTGTCTCTTCCTTCGGTATCATTCTCTTCACTAGCTACTTCTGCCTTCTTGCAAGAAAGAAAAAAATCACTTGATTAGAGCCCTATTATCTGGCCTAGGTGAAGACCTAGATTTCAAGAAATATTTCCAAGAAACTTAGAAAAATTAAAGGATCTGTTCAACATACACATGCATTACCCACTCTCCCGATTCAGTGCAGCAACCATCCCACACGTGCCATATCTTCAAGCAGCATCCTTTTGAGATAAGAGTGGAGTGCAGAGATACAGCCCTGCATAGCTTTGCAAAGCCATGGACTATCTCCAATGTGTGTGTGTGTGGGGGGGGGGGGAGACAGACATATCCTTTTATTAATGACTATTTTATGTACATAAAAATTAAAACATTCTAGATGTAGCCAAATGTGGTGGGGCACACCTTCAATCTCAGCTCACAGGAGGCAGAGGCAGGTGGATCTCTGAATTCGAGGCCAGTCTGATCTAAAGAGCAAGTTCCAGGACAGCCAGGGATACACAGAGGAAACCCTGTTTCAAAAACAGGAGCATTCCATTCAGTGGTGGAATATGTACATACCACACAGAAGGGGCTGAGTTCAATCCCCAAAACTGAATGAATGTACAAATGAAGTAACTAAATATGGCATTCCTAACAATAAAATGTCATTGAGTTGGGGGCTGGAGAGATGGCAGTTAAGACCCAGCTTTGGTTCCTAGTATTCACACTGGGTAGTTTACAACCATCTGTCATTCTAGTTCCAGGGGATCTGACACCCTGTTCTAGCCTCTAAGATACTCAGAATATACACGATACACATACTACATTCATGCTGGCAAAACTGTCACACAAAATTAAATAAATAAGCTTTAAAATTTTTCTCATTGAAACTGTCATGCACAAAACTTGTCAATTATGCTACAGTTTTGTACAGTTACAACTAATTAAACTATAAACTAACTCTTCCCTCTTCATAAGGAATAGAAAATAGAAAATGTAAAAAGTAGAATATAAATTTCTGTCTATATGGTCAAACTATAACTATAACAAGTTCCAGATCTCACATGGAAACTGAAGTGTTAAAAAAAATGGCAGACACTATTTAAACTACTATACTTGCTGAAATTGAAAAGAAACCAAAACTATCTTAAAGTGAAAAAAAATCACAAGTGTCGAAGAAAAACATGTTACCGATTCAATGTTTCTCTGAAAAAAAAAAAACTTGCATACACATGCAACAGCTTATTAGATTAGATTAAATTAGATTAGATTATAGATTCTGGCAGTGACTGAAGGTACAATAGACTAGTTTAGAGTTTTTTATTGGCTAATCCAGGCCATAGAACAAAGTTTCGTTCACTACAAACAAAATCTAAAGTCTGCCCCTTAAATCAGTGCTCCCATTCTGTCACTGATCAGCTACAACCAAACGTTCTCCACATATTTCAAATTTTGTAAATACAAAACTACTCAGGCAAAAATCATAGAATAAAAACATAGAAACAAACATTCGCTAAGCAATCTTCTAGGTTTATCTGACTTTGCACGCTTCCCCGAGTCTACATTCTGAATTAAAAACAAAACAAAAAACAAACAAACAAAAAACTCCACAGCGTTACAGCTCTAGGTGAAAGTCACTCCAAGAGTCATTAATAGGCAAGCTTTGATGTGAAGAGACAATTAAATAAACCGCCAATCAACTTCAGGCCAAAAGCAAAAGTGAGTGGGGGTGTGGTCTGAGGGCTGGGTGACTCAAGGGCCCCTAGGGTCAGAGCTGCCCCAGTTAGGGACCGACTACCCGGACGGGGCGTCCTCTGGGGACTCGCGGAGCGCGGAGAAAGTTACAAGGGAGTCCTGGGGACCGAGTGCGTGCAGGGTGCGAAGGTGTCCGCGTGTAAACCGTTCACACCTCCGCTTCCCTAAGTCCCCACCCCACGGTTACAATCCGGTTCGGGCGAGAGGGAGAAGGGTAGGAAGAGGCCGGAGCCCGCTGCGAAGCGATGGGTATATCCAGGTTGGCAAGTGCCTGGATCACCACCACGCATCCACCTTCCGCCGTGTTGTGTCCCACAGCGTCCAGTTTCCCGGGTCCAGAGCCCGCTACGGGCCGACCCCAGGGCACCAACCCCGAGAGGCGGAGCCGGGGAGCAAGGCCCAGGCAGCCCCGAGTGCTCGGAAATGCCTCCTCCCAGCTCCCGCGGATCCGGCCCCGCCATGCCCGACCGGAAGGAGCGCTCGGGCGGCCCCGGGGCTGCACCGGGCCCCCGGGGCCTTCAGACCACGCCGGGCCTGGCGGGGCGGCAGGCGGGGGAGCGGGGCGGGGGCGGCCGCGCGTCTCGCTTCGCCTCACCGTGTGTTCGTGCTCGTCAGACCGAGCCCGGGGAAGCAGCAGCAGCAACAACGCGGCGGCCGCCGCCACGCCAGGAGCGCCCGGCAGCGGCCTCATCCTCCGCGCTCCCACAGGCCGGGCGCCGGCCCACCGACTTCTCCGCCGCCGCCGCCGATTCACATCCACCGGGCGCGGATAGACGCACGGGGCCCGGGCCCAGCCGCTGCCTCCGCCGCCGTCACCGCCCGCTCCGCGCCGCCCCCGCCCCCCGGCCTCCGAGCCTCTTCCTCTGACTCAGCCACGTCATCCGGCCACCCCGGCACACGCCGGAAGTCCTCCCGACGCGGGGCCGCAACCGTCGCCGGCCGTGGGGCGCCGGCGCGCGCAGTCCGCGGGGTGGAAGGGTTCCGCACCCGCTGCCGTCCTGCTCGCTCCGCCTCGGCTTGGGCCCTAGCGGGTCCGAGCGGAAGCCGCCTGCTGCCGGCGGGCTGGCGGGACATCGGCTCAGGCGAGCCTGGCTCGCTGTGGCTGCGAGGCGGGGCTGGTGGTCTCACGGTGGGGGGACCTGGGGCTCAGCGTGAACACCCGTTTCCATCTCATCCAGGGAAGGAGCCACGGGCTCCACAAGCTTCTTTTATGAGCAACGATTATTAAACTTGGATAGGGTGGGTTGGGTGTTTAAACATTACGGAGTACTGATCAAACTTCTATACAATCAAGAGATTTGGGCTAAATTGACATTCTTGTTCATTCGTTTGCCTATGTATTGTTTTTCTCCATCCTCAATCATAAATGTGTCCTGGAATGGAAGCGCCTCATAGCTCCAGTCACTTGATCTTATATTCTGTACCTAAGCCAGTAGTGGTAAGGAGCTAAGTTTTTGGTATCTTACTCTTGTTAACCCCCAGCACTCTGGGAAGTTGAACTGATTGTTGCTTATTGCATACTTGTTTGGGTAACAGTGTGTGACAAAATAAGAAAAGAAGAAAACAACACGAAAGAAATCGGGCAGACATGTAATTCCAGCACCTGGACAGCAGAGGCAGAATTGCAGAAAGATTGGAGCCGTCCTCATCTGCAGGCCCAGTGTCAAGCCAGCCAGGCTACATAGCAAGCCCCATCTCAAACCAAAGCGTACAGCAGATTCAGAAATGATCAGAACACTCTTCTAAATATAGGACTTAGTGGAAGATTATCTCATCCATCAGCATCAGGCAGATTTAGGTATTTGGTCATGTAATACCTCACAGCCAATATTCTATACTACTATACCGTGCAGAAGTCTGAAAAAGATCCCACTACCAATCTTCCTTCCTTGTTCATTTCCAAGGAGTGCCAACATGATTTCCTACAAAGAAACAAATTATATCGTTTTGTCCAAAATACACATCGAATAGTTAGAACTTGTCTAGTGCAATCATCAGCAATGATCTCATCTGCCAGGCACCCTTTGACACTCACCCAGACACCATGCGACAGGTACATTTAGTGTGTCCACATTACAGAAAGGTAACAGAAGCACAGGTTGAGTGACTTGCTGAAAGACCAGACCTGGTTTGTTTGCTTCTTTAGTTCTTTAGCTGCTAATGTATTACCAATCTTACAGCTCTTTAAAAGGCAGATCAGATAGGCTCTCGGTGGCATGAAATAATATCCAAGAAGTATTTACAAATGGAAAAGTTTACTTCCATTTTAAATGGTAACATGCTAGTTTACTTGTAGAAAACATCGTGATTCATACTCAGACCATTACTAGAGTGATTTGCTACAAAACTTGTATACACCTCTTTAGAAGTTTGTGTATGTGTATGTGTGTGTGTCTGTGTGTTATGTATATGTGTGTATGTGCTCATGTGTGAGAGTATGTGTTAAAGTCAGATGTTAACACACAAATGTCTTCCCCAATCACTGTCCACATATTTTTTGAGACATTTCTCACTGAAGCTGAAGCTCAAGTATTCTGCTAGACAAGGCTAGTAGCCAGCAAGACCTGGGAATTCTCCTGTCTCCACATCCTACTTTATGTGGGTTCTTGGGATCTGAACCTAAATCCTTATACAAGTAATTTACTGAGTCATATCTTATCTCCAGCCGTGTTCAGATGTTTCTTGTAAATGTGTCCTACGTGTGTAATGAGATTAGAGACGATGCCTTTGCTGATGAATACAGTCCAACTTCCTCAGTCTGTGACTTAGTCACTGTTTGATTGCTGCGAAGACAGACACCGTGACCAAGGCAACTCTTATAAAATAGAGCCTTTAACTGGGGTTTGGAGGGCTGGCTTACAGTTTCAGAGGCTCAGTCCACAGCAAGGAGCACCGCAGCAAGCTGAGAGCTACACCCGATCTTCAGAGAACGTGAGACTGCATGGCACTGGATCAGTAGCTGAGAGCTACACCCGATCTTCAAGCAGAGAACGTGAGACTGGGTCTGGCAGAGACGTTCGAAGCCTCAGAGTTCACACCCAGAGACATACTTCCCCCAACAAAAGCCATGTACCTCCTAACCCTTTTAATCCTTTCAAACAGCCTCACTCCCTGGTGGCCAAATATTTAAATATATGAGACAGTGGGGGCCATTCTCATTCAAACCACTACAATGGCTGTGCACCTGCTCAATGAGACCCAACTTTACTGTGCAAGTTAAGGTTTGCTTTTATGGGGGGTGGGGGGAGAGGGTTGTTTATTTGTCAACCTGATGTAAACTAGAAACACTTGGAAAAAGGAATCCTCAATTAAGGAATTGCCTCCATCACACTGGCCTTTGGGCGTGTCTGCAGCGCATTTTTTCCCCCTCTGATTCCTGGTTGATGAGGGAGGACCCAGCCCGAAGTGGAAGTGCTATCATGGTCCTGGGTGGTATTAAAAAGCAGTTGGAGCAAGCCAGATGGAACAAGCCAGCACTTGCCTCCAGGCTCCTGCTTGACTTGTGCTGACTTCCCTCAATGAAGGACTGAGACTTGGAAATGTAAGCCAAATAAACTCATTCCTCCCAAAGTAGTTCATGGTGTGTAGCACAGCAGCAGAAAGCAAACTAGAATATTTACCTATGTTCTGCCTTCATTCATACATGTCAAATGTACATCATGTTCCTTGCACCTCTGTGACCTCTGCAGTTCTGGGAATGAATCCCATGGCCATCTTTATGTTAGGCAAGCATTTTGTCACATGGTTAAGTCAGCACTAAGCCTTTGTTCATGGTGTTCTCTTTATCTACAATGCCCTGCTTCAACTCCTCTCTTTAATTCTGTCTTTCCAAGGCCACCCATCTTCCGTGAGAAATTGCATGATGTCCTTGGGCAACTGAGCATCCCTTCTTTGAGAGTCCCATAGCATTTGGTATGTTACGTCCTACTTGCTACCAAATCCCAGTCCCTCTTTTGCATTGCAGTCTGACCTTCCTTGATGGCAGGAACTATCATTTGCTTGTTATTTGTCTCTGCTGCCAGGTTGGTGCTTGTCCCATAGGCACTCAACAACTATTTGCTGGATAAAGACATTAACCACGGAAAAGGCAAATTCCAGCTAGTATAAGAGACATCTCAAGGCAGTATATGATGAATTGCATGTGGATCCTACATTAGTAACTGCTACAAAAAATCAGAGAAGGGAATCTGATTCATCTTTGTACATCCTCCAGAGCACCCAGCATGGTGACTGGCTCATAGTGGAGGCTCAGCAAATGCTCCAGGAATGAATAGTCACTGCCTTTGAACAAAGTGATGATGGGCGGTTAAAGAGCAAGCAGCATGAGTACCACGTTGAGAAGGATGAGTAGTTTCTTATCTATCCATCATCATCAGCCTCCACAGATGTGAGGTATACACTGTTGCTGGATTTTACAGGGAGCACTAGGCTGGCAAATGCTCAGAGGTGGAAAGGACACAGGGTGAATTTAAAATTAGAAACCCTTATCCCAAAAGCTGTTGCCTGTTAGTGGGATATGGCTTCCAACTGGGCTGCCTTGTCTGGCTTCAGTGGGAGAGGAAGTGCCTAGCCTCACAGAGACTTGAAGTGCCAGGGTAGAGAGATGGGGGCGAGAGGGTGCACCTGCTCAGAGGAGAAGGGGATAGGGAGATGGGAGAAGGGTTGAGGAAGGGGGTGACCAGGAGGGGCAATGAACAAGATGTAACATGAATAAATAAAAAGAATTAAAAATTAAAATAAAATTAGGAAACCTTATATTAATAAATAGGCAGGACATGTTAAAACCAAAAATGCACAGTGTGACTGATCATTTAAGTGTTCCCCAAGCAATAACAGGAATGGGCAGTAAAAGGAGGCATCCCACCTCAGTGGAGAATTTGGGAACATTGTGTGGAGGGAAAGACACATAATTCCATTAAAGGTCATTAATTCAACAACTCTACTGAGCATTTTCTCTGGTATGGCATCAGTCAATAGAACTGTGGTAATGACTGGTGTAGAAAGGATTGAGAGACAGAGGGACCTATTAGAGAAGGACAAGTGTGGCTTCAAGTTCCTTGAAATTTGATAATCTCCAGGCTGAGTCAAAGTTGGGGGCACCATCAAAATTAGGTTTGGGGCTAGGATGGGGTAAAGCAATTACCTAGCATGCACAAAGCTCTGGGTTTCATGCCCAGCACCCCAAGAAAATAATCAATAATAATAATAAAGATGCTTTGCCAAATCAGGGAGTAGGAATCATGAATGTCTTATAAATATGTTATTTTTTTAACAGTTTCTTCTAGATAAACTCCATTCCTTGACATGTGGAAGCCAAAGGTGCAAGTAATGAAGTAGACCTCTTGATCGCAATGCAGCCTCCTTCTGTAGCAGTTTTACCAGGATCCAGTTATGTTTAAAGAACTGAGGTCCCATAAAACAAGTAAGAAAAACCACAAATGTAATCATCAAATGTAATAAATGTAATCATCAAAGTCTTAGACTTCAAATGGCAATGTATCTTCTGGTCTCCATTCTTTGTTACACTTTCCTTGGATAGCATTATCTTTTCAAGGCTGTTTGTTGGCACAGGCTTGTCTGCCAGCATCTCAGAGATGAGCCTCCACTATGAACTCAGATGAGCCTCCACTATGAACTCAGAATGAGTTCCAGGCTAGTGAAACTCTGTCTCAAAACACCAATTCATTCAAATATATATATATATGTATATATATATATTTTCACACATACATATATATGTATATGTATATTTGATCCTATAGATTTATAGTCGGTCATGTATATATTTATAGTTAATCATTTACAATACATACACACACATATATATATGCATGTGCGTGCGTGTGTGTGTGTGTGTGTGTGTGTGTGTGTGTGAGTGTGTGTGTGTGTGTGTGTGTGTGTGTGTGTGTGTGTGTGTACATCTTGGGTGGTGTTGGAGTTGAACCCAGACTTGGA
>JADRCD010177922.1:0-12728 GCA_019843815.1 Montemys delectorum
GGATGATTAGGACTGAATCCCTTCACTTATTATTTTGGTAGAGAATTTTAAGGGGTATTTGTACTTCTTGGCTTTATGGGTGACACCTTATATATAAAAATTGCCAATTTTTTGTCAGAAAACCATCTTTAGGTCCAATTAGATTTATTTGCACTAAAATACATTTTTGTAAGTTGAGAAAATGGAACAAGACTCTTCTCGGTTGATCAACAGCCTATTGATGATTCCTAAATCAAGTTCTTTACTAAAATGATAAATAGCCACATAAGGAAAAGACTGAATAATGGTAGTAATATACTCACTCAGTTTAGTTCAATGTTGTCTAGATTCTCACTACTTCCACAGTACTTCTAAAATACAATTAAAAATACAGATATAGTGTTTCAAGAAGCCATGAAAACATAATTAAAACCAGAATCTGTTTTCAACCCCAGAAATGATTCAACCAAAGTGGGACAAAAGAAGGCCTTCATAGTTAATGAATATTACTAAGTTACTTTGTGATATGCATCATAGGCCGTTCACTGCTGAACTGCAAAGGTGAAAAGCAATCCTAACTTTTATACAACCAAGAACTTATATATATGTATATATGTGTATATACATGTGTGTATATGTATGTGTATATATGTATATATATATAAATGTATGTGTGTATATACACACACATATATATATCAAAATACATTTGTGTATATATATTCACACAAATGTACATACATATAAAATTATATATACATATGTATATATATATGTGTGTGTGTATACACACACACCAACATACACACACACATATATATACATACATATCAAAATACATTTATGTACATATCACATACAAATGTACATACATATAAAATTATATATACATACATATATATGTACATATATACATATATATATATATATATATATATATAGTAAGTGTGCAGGTATTTGTGAATTTTCTCTTTCTTTGGCAAACAAAACTTATCATGTCTTTATAAGAGTAAGCTCTTTAACATCTTGAAAACTGCTACCACTAAACATGTACTCTGGCTACTCCTAAAAATAAATTGATATATGCCTGGCTTTCTGATAAGTATTTTTACAACAGGATATGTTATGCCATATTTATGATAACTTTGGTAATTTGACAAGTTTTAACAAATTTAAACAGAACTAAGCACATTCTTTCCTACTGAGGACAGACCAGGCAGACCAACTAGAGCAAAGAAATCCAAAGAGCCAGCTCCTGCTCCAATTGTTAGAAGAGCCACATGAAGCCCAAGCTGCCCTTTTGCTAACTATGTGTAGGAGATCCTGGTCCAGGGTGTAAATGCTCTTTGGTTGTTGGTTCAGTCTCTGTGAGTTCCCATGGGCCAAATTAGTTGGTCCTTTAGGTCTTCTTGTGGTGTCCTTTACCCCTCTGACTCCCACAAACCACCCCCTGATTCTTCTACAAGATTCCATGATCTATAAGCCACCTATAGCTTGACTCTGGGTCCCCACATCTGTTTTCATCAGCTACTGGATGAGGCCTCTCAGATGACAGTTATTTCTAATAAAGCAGTGCTCAAATCTTGTGAAGTTATATCAGATCTGACACATCCTTCTAGAAGATTATAGAGATTTAGATAAGGATGAAGAGCCTGTGTTTCCTCCTGCAAGTCCTTCTGTGGCTTTCTTTATATGTTTATTGCCAAGACAAAATGACAAATGTATGTGACTAGACCTGGGTGGGTGAGATACCACACACTCCACACAAGTGTTCCCTGCTAACAGTACATAATTGCAAACACCCTTGTGCATGCAAATCTTGGCAGAGAAGCTATCAGGATGAAAACTAAGGTCCCAACTCGCAAAAGGAGCCACTTAAAAATGTAAAAACCTGAACTAAGGTTAAAGTTATCTCTAATGCTGCACCTTGCAGACATTTCAGTACACCTAGAACACTTAACGTGGGGAGGACTATCTCTGTGAGGATGAGAAGATCAGAAGCTGAGCACAGCTTACACTTCTGCTTTGGTAGGAGACTGGAGCTGCAGTTTTCTGATCTTGAGCACTTAAACTTAAATGTATTCACAAGACTTGGTTCAAACACCCATTTGTCAGTTTGAAGAATTATTTCCATGATCTTAGCAGGGGCTATCAGTTCTTTAGATTGGAAACTTTTGTATTAATACCCACATACTGAAGAAACAACATGGGTGTTGGAATTCTTCTCTCACAAATGTGTTCCCAGTAATTGTGGCTTTCAGATTCATATTATCTAGTTTTCCAGAAGTCAGTGATGTTTTTGTGGTCCTTTTGCACTTATAGTTAAAAGGGCAGTTACCAAAACACAATATTATCTGAATGTCCAAATAAACATTTGTACTTTTTTTAAATCTTTTGGATAGACCATGAGAACAGATATTGAGAAAAATCACTACATCTTGCAAAGATCCACTTTCAGAAATACCATGAAACTTTAATTTAGCCAATATGATTAAAACATAGTCTACAAATCATAAAGCATTACATCTGATTTTATAGTTAAGTGTCTACACATATATTACACATATATCCATGACACCAGGGATCTTACAGCTGGGTGGAAGTCTTCCCTGTCCCAAACCCGTGTGCTCTGCTCTGAATCGATCGCCAACTTAAGCCTTTTCTTGTTTTCTTTGATCTCCTAAGCTTGCAGGAATGTCCATTGGCTGACATCACCAGACAGAGGACTAGCCTGGAGACATACAAAGGGGGAAAAAAGTAAAGCCTGTCAGTTGAACATGAGTGATCAAAAAGTGATTCAAAGTGGCATGTTTAAAGAGGCAAAAGGTAATCAAAAAGTGACATATTATCACAGCCAGATAAATGAAGAGCTACCTGAAACCAGTGTGATTTGAAATTTGAAAAAACAATTTTACAGTTTTGTTTGAGCAGACAGACTAATACTATTCTGTTATAGTCCAAAACATAGAAATAATCTTCAGACAAGCCACATTTTTGCTTATTTATAATATGTATGTCTTTTGGAAGTTTTGTAGTGTGTTGTTAATGATTTAACAGTCTTGCTCTGATTTCCTCTTTGTAAAGTGACAAATAAAAGCCACCCTCCCATAAGATCCAAAAGGTATGCCTATCAGTTAGACACGCCTTTTCAGAACTTATTCATTTTTTTTCATATTAAGGAAAATTATAACCTCCAGTATTTTGAACAGAATGTATTTAAGAAGTACTTTGAAGTGGAGTTTATAGATTGATAATTCGTAGTCATTCATTGTCATCCATGGCAATGATTTGAGATAGCATCCTACTGCTACATTTAATTGCATTTCTGGAAAGAAAGGATTAAGGACCATTATCAAAGACCAGAGCAGCAGCGTCGATCTCTTCTCCATGACTCTTTGCACCCTGATCCTGTCGGCACCATCATCTCATCCTGAAGCACTCAAGCACTGCTCAGCCTCAGCCTCTGCGGCCAAATGGATTAAAAATGTTAAGTAGCCATTGGAATGCCTAAGCTCCTTACAGGAGAAATAGTTCAATATTCTCCACTTCTGAATTAATTTGTGCAATCTCCTATGTGAGCAATACTGTTTCCATTTTGCAGTGGGGTGAGAAGCACTGTGACCTAGCAAGTCTCTGTCCCTCCAATTTCAAAGATTAGAGAAAATTTTAACGACAAGTTATTTGTGCAGAAACACTTACACTAATGAAAGAGACTTGTATTGAACCCTAAATTTTCAAAGTGCAATTCCTAAGGGAATCCTGGCCAGTCTTTTATCCCCAGCACCTTCCCTCTGACTGGCTCTTTTGACTACTCAGCGTTTCCTGTGTCAAGTGCATGGATTTCTCTCCCCTTCCCTCTGCCCTTCAGGAGTCCTCATCTTCTTAACTGCAATGAGTTATTTGACTTGCCCTACTCAGAAAAGTCTCTTCTTCTGGTGTTTTTGTGCTAAATTCTAACCTGAGTTCAGAACATTTTACAGTTATCTGATTAAAACCCAGTGCAACTAAACACAGGGGAGAGAACAGAATATAAAACAGCCAGATAACCTAAAGCAGATCAATTTAAATCTGTTTTTAAGCTTATTAATAATGTGGGCTCTGCCTTATTCCTGCATTAATGCACCTGCTGGGATTTGTAGCAATAGGCCAGCAGGAATGGTTCTGTTTGATATGATGAGGCTTGGAGCACCAGAGTCTTCCACGCTGAACACCTCCCACCTTAGGTTTCTCTTTTTTACTTCCTTGAATTCCCTTCAGTGTTTCTGATGCTCCCAGAGCACTTGTTTCCTCTCCTTCTTGAAGTTCAGTACCCACCAGGCCATGGGGGAGGGGGAAGCTACATTTCTTGCCCTATTTAGGACATCATCTTTAATTCAGAGAGTGGTTTTTTAAATTCCTTAAGACTCAACTACTTCCATTTTAACTTCCACTTATTTTTCTGATTTTCTCCCTAAGTGTAACTAACAAAATGTGTCTGTGAACAAACAAAATGACCCACTTTTCTCCTCTAGCATTATGCTTCCCCTTAGTTACATGCTTTCTGGAAGTATTAGCAGTGAAAAAACTTCTAGGGAATCTTCAGATCATTGGATGAAGGTTTTTGCCTCCATGACTAATTGCCTGAGTTCAATTCCTGGGACATATATGGCAGAAGGGAAAAAACATCTTCCTTGAATTGTCTGTCAAGCTTCATGTACTGGCTCTGTCAGGAATGCACACTTACACACTCACACATGCACCTGCATACACGCATAGACATACACACATACACATACATAAGCACACATACACATACATACATACATACACACAAAAAACACTCATATGTGCACATATTCACACACCATTATTCCTCCTACTCCTCCTACTATTACTATAGGAATTAATTAACTAATTAATTAATATAAAGAAAATTTAAAATCTTCTAAGCCAAGAAGATGAGTTTGCTGTTAAAGTGGCTACCATGCAAGTTTGAGAGCCCGAGTTCACCTTCCCACCTACCATATTAAAAAAGGCATGTAGTATAATTCTCTTATGAGTAACATAGACTAGAATATTACTAGAATTGATTGAGCATCCAGCTTACTAGAAAAATTTGCTCCAAGTCAAATGAGAGACTTTAATCTCAACACATAATGAAAAAAAAAAACTGATAAAGACAGTGAACCTTTAGCCTCTATATGCCTATGTGGGCAAGTATACCTATAAATACACATATATAAACTCACATCACACATATATAAACTCACATCAATATGTACATATTTGTCACACATGTATGGAAACCACTACTTTCTCATAAGCTTAGTATAAAACATATGATATTGCTTTAATTTAAATATGAAGGACATGAAAATATCACACTGATACACAGTGATTAAATTAAAAAGAATAAAGGTTTTCAGAATAGTGTAAGACGTGATTGTACAAGTCATGAAATACATCCAAATAATGTGTAGTACCTTGCATTTTTCATGAGCAGAGATGCTGTCTTAAGGTTTCTATTTCTGCACAAACATCATGACCAAGAAGCAAGTTGGGAAGGAAAGGGTTCATTCAGCTCACACTTCCATATTGCTGTTCAACAAAGGAAGTCATGACTGGAACTCAAGAATGTCAAGAAGCAGGGACTGATGCAGAGGCCATGGAAGGATGTTACTTACTGGCTTGTGCCCCCTGGCTGGTTCAGCTTGCTTTCTTATAAAGCCCAGGACAACCAGCTCAGGGATGACACCACCCACAATGGGCCCTCCCTCCTGTCTTGATTACTAATTGAGAAAATGCCTTATAGCTGGATCTCATGGAGGCATTTCCTCAACTGAAGCGCCTTTCTCTGTGATAACTCCAGTTTGTGTCAAGCTGACACACAAAACCAGCCAGTACAGATGCTTTTCAAAAAGTCAACAATGTTCTCACTAGGCACATTTGTTGTTCTTTGACCATCTATGCTACTTTCGTGTTGTTCATAGAGGAAAGGGCTTGGGACAAAAGAAATGCTAATAGTAGCTTCATGTAACTCACCCAGTAAAGGTTTTTTATTCAAGAGAGCAAAGAACAAAAACTGAGAACTGGGTTATGCTTAGTAACATTTTTGTTGTTATTTAGTTAGTTATCAACAAATAGTTTCAAGCAATTTATATGTGATTACTAAACAACTGATTATGAAAATATATATATTAAAGTAGCACAAAAAATTTCCCATAGACAAGAGGACATCTTCTATCACAGAATATTAATTTAAAATATATTAAATGTTTTAACAAAATCCATTTCTAAAACAATATTTGTTAGATTAGGATTGTTAGTATATATCTTGTTTTACTATTATTTGCTTATAAAAATATTTAAACATTATAACAATCTAATTTTGGGAGAGTTAGGATAACATGCATTCCAAATATAAACAAAATTTACCAAAATACATAAGTCTTTAGGTAAGATGGATCAAATTCAGATTATAACTTTATATTATGCTACATCTGGATGTCGTGTATCTTGTTTAATAGTAAAAATATCAATTCACTGAGTTTTGGTGAATGTCTCTTACATGGTCTTGTAGTTTGACTTCCATCAGTATCAATGTCACTAAAAAAAACATGTCATTCAAAACACTTTTGTGGTCAAAGCCTATAAAAATTAAGAACATGATTTTAGAGTGAAAAGCACTATCCTATGGGACCACTAGAAATGATTCTCAATTTGGCGGCTACAATGAAAATCCAACTCACACTCTATAAACTTTGTCCTTGAAATGGACCTTCATCTTAACAGCTGGCACTCAATTTGGTTGTTTCTAAGTGGGTTATCAATTTATCTACACATATGATGAAATGCTGACAAAATAACATGTACAAAGCCAAGCTTCTCTGATGTATAAAGTAGAATAAAGATGTTCAAGGGTGCTCATTATGAATCTACTGTCATTAGGCTCAATAACACTACAATTTAGTTCTTCTTGTGTGTACTCCTATGCAACTAATGCTTAGGGGGTGTACATATAAACAGAGTAGACTCTAAAAACAGAGGATAATTCAAAAGGCCAGAAGATATATAGTTTTATGGTCCTGGTTGTAACTGTGCAATCATCTAATTGTTAGCCAGAATTGGTTTAGCCATTCATTTAGAAGTCTCATTTTAGTATTGTGGAGCTCCAATAGAGAGTAGAGTATAGATTTAAAAATTTGTAACTGTTTTGTTTAAATGAATATTCTTTCTTTTGCTATGTATATGTGTATATTTTTCATTATGTTTATTTTCACATTTACTCTCTCTTAGGACCCTCCAACTCCTGCTACCTTACTCCCTGCCTCTGATCCTGTCTAAGGGACAACTTCCCACATTCACGCCTGAGTATATCTTAACATTCATGACCTAGAGATCTAGGATAAAAGTACTATGCATACACTTTGATTACCACTTTCATTACCACTATCTGTACACTATATCCCCCCAAGAGACAGCACTTTTATTTGGTGATATACAACCACCTTGTGCATATATTCAAAAGTAGATAACCAAGCTTAGAGTCCATCATATCTCACATTTAAGAAGCTCAGGCTACAGGATCCCATGTTAAGGTCAGCCTCAGCTATATAGTTCCATCAATGCTGGTAAAGACTACATGAGACCTTGTCTATAAAATCAAAATGAAACAAAAATTAGACTAATGAAAGCACTTCAAAATCCCACTGTAGCACCTTAACAGCATTTATATTTTTATTTATTATGTCACCATATGTCATTTCTAATAAACTATAATGTGTGGTTCACGGGCTAGTCACTTTAATAGGTAAAGTTATCCAAATGAAGTAGGAGACAATTACATTCTTTTGCTTTGTTTTGTTTTGTTTTGTTTTGTTGTTGTTGTTGTTGTTGTTGTTGTTGTTGCTGTTTTCTGAGAAAAGGTTTCTCTTTGTAGCCCTGGCTGTCCTGGAACTCACTCTATAGACTAGGCTGGCCTCAAACTCAGAAATCTGCCTACCTCTGCCTCTCAAGTGCTAGAATTAAAGTCATGCACCACTACTACCAGCAAAAATTACATTCTATATTGAACCTTTTTAAAATTATTCTTTGTGCTTTTTGTCATAGTGGGACATACTTGTTATTCTAGAATTTATCGATGCTTCTGTAGAATTGTTAAGAGGTTGAGGGTATTAATGGATTTGTAGTGACTACTAGGGAAGTAACAGCTATGTATTGTAAATATATTTTGAAAAATAAGGAAAATTAACAATTAAGCAAGAAACCAAAGAGGATTATTCTACATGTTGAAAATAAAAACTACATATCAATATGCCAAATAAAACTATTATATATTCATAATATGGAAGATCTTGAATCAGTAATATTACCATAACTTTATTAATACAATTATATTTATATTTATTCTGGTTTTAGTATAATAAATACAATGGTACATAATGTAAGCAAAATATATAGTCTCTGGGTAACACCAACATTTTGTGTAACATTCAATCTGAAACTGAATATCACTCAAGTGAATACTCTACTCCTTTATTTCATTGTGTAACCAAGGGTCATACATAATTCAGTAGTGCAATTGCTAAGAGCAGGCTTAATCAAGTTAAAGTTTAGTAATATTGACTGTCAATTTGTTTTAACAGTTTTATTATAGAGAAGGTCTTCAATTTGGTAACTCTCATTTAAAATGAAAACAAACTGTTGCCTTGCTATATGTTTAAATTAAACATGCTATTTTGGCCTTGACACATCCAAAATAAGAACATTATTCAACAGCAGAAAA
Organism: Montemys delectorum; assembly: GCA_019843815.1. NCBI lineage: Eukaryota > Metazoa > Chordata > Mammalia > Rodentia > Muridae > Montemys > Montemys delectorum. Next base: position 8,744 of record JADRCD010177922.1, read on the forward strand.
AAACTTGTCTATGTATCAGTTGGAACCACTGAAGCTTTATGTCCTCTGCAGACAGTGAGCACAATTACTCGATGAGTGGAAAACGTGATTGCTTTTCACTGGCTTGAAAGGGCATATGCAATAACTTAAAAATTCCTTTTAAAAAAAAAAGAGACTTTGTCCTTCTGAACCTGGCTTCAGAGAATGATGACTGAGGAAGTCTTTAACGGAATTGCATTTGGACATTCTAGGCTAGAACTTAACACTGTTTTTCTGTTCCTGTGTATTTGACAAGCATTTGACAATTGCAGAACCTTTCAAATTACATGTTGATCTTTCATTCATGTGTTTACAGATGATTACAAACTCCAGGAAGTTCTATAAATATCACCTGAAAAATTTAAGGGTTTTTTTACTTTTCCTTTATTTGCAAAATTTTTCTGTTCATAAAGAAATGCAATTTGAAAGTGAGACTGTTTCACATTAGACTATCATAGTCTCTGTTTATGGATGGACAAAAGGCAGGGTTTTATTCACACATGTTTAAATCTGACACATACTGATAATATAGAGAAACATTTATTTTCTTGTCCTTTATTACATAAATTATAACTCTCTGTCCCTCTCTCGCTCTGTCTCTCTGTGTCTCTCTCTGTGTCTCTGTATTTTTCTCTCTCTCTCTGCCTGTCTGTCTCTCTTTCATTTTATTTTATATCTTGCTTTCCTGTGCCTCACTATGAATATCTGGCTTCACTCAAACTGACAAGATAGTCTTTGTATCGCCAGTGAATGACTAAATGCCTTGTATGCCACCATGCTTCACTAGAGAACTGTTTTTTCCCCACAAAATCCTTAAAATAAAGAGAGAGAGAGAGAGAGAGAGAGAGAGAGAGAGATCAATTCAATCTCGTCATTGTCACAATTAAATATTTATAAGTAGTTTAGATAAAGTACAGAAATAAGCATTGAAGGTATGGAAAGATTCAAGATGCATGAATTGTGATAGAAAGTTTCTTTAATTCCACATCACTTCAAAAATGAATATTTCTGAATCTCTCATATACAGAAAACTTCTTATTAATGATTAACTGATTTCCTGATAATATTGGAAACTGCTCCTAGGCTGGAGAAATACTATTGAATTCCTGCCTGACTGAAAACAGATGTTTCTTGTAAATGGAAGATTAAATGTTTAATAACAAAAAACTGCCTTTTGGATTTTCATATGCCCTAATATAATACACTCTAAATACTGGGTTCAGAAAGGAAACTATAAAAAAGGTTTACTATTCCATACCCAAATCATTTCATTTCCTCTTTCATCAATCAGAACTTTTTAGAATATTCATAATGGATATATTTTATTGATTTTTGTCCTGTGAGAATAGTAAACACATTACTTTTGATAGCCATACAGGAAAAGATTTGGTTGTAGGTGAATTAAATGTAAGGTTGAACCAAGATAACAAAGAGGAAAAGCCAGTAAGAGCAAACTAAGGAAATATCTGAATACCTTGAATTGGGAGGTCGTGTATACCCTGCTTGTGTTGCTGGAGATGCTGCCACTGCCATGACCTCTCCAGACTTGTAATGTGTTGTCATATGTGTCAGTCTGATTGAGCACTTTTGCTCTGGGAAACAGTATCTACTCAATAATTGCCACAGTCCAGTGTACACACTTATTTGGTGCTTCAATTAATTCTTAATTTTGTTGCAATTGTCTCATTTTATATTCTCCTTATTTTTATTTCTATGTTTTAATTTATACATGTGAGCATTTGAGTGTTTGTATGTGTACCATGTGTTTACTCGTGTGTACTGAAGACAGACATCATGGAATTACTGAGAGTTGTAAACTATTATATGGGTGCTGAAATCTGAGCCATCGTCCTCAAAAAGAGCCACAGTTGCTCTTAACCTCTGAGTTAGCATCTCAGCTCCAAATATTGACTTTTAAACAGCATGGAACAATAACATGGATTCTCTGCTGTCAGTGATTTACTTCGTAAGGATCACAGATGATATAATGACTCATGAATACTCAAATCCCAGTATCTTCATCGGGCAAGCAACGGAGAAGGCAAGTAAGGCAAGAACAAAAAGGACTACAGTACAGATTAAAATATCCTAATTTCAACTAAAAAAAATAAAATAAAATAACAAAATAGCTTAGAGAGTCTGACCTAATCTTTTTCTAGTCACAGATATATTAAATTGAATAACCTGTATAATAATGCATAGGATATAGTAACTTCACTGTATAAAACCTTCATTCAAAATATATCGCTGGGGGACAATGAGATAGCTCAGGGAGTAAGAGTGCTTGTTACCTTGCCTCCTAATAGAGTTAGATCCCTAAACACACACAGTAGAATGGTATAATCAATTTCTTCAAGCTGTCTTCTGGTTTACACACACACACACACACACACACACACACCAACCAGAGTTTGCTCCTTGCCTTTGGATTCCCTTCCCCTAACTGGGCCACCTTGTAGTGTCCCAGAAGAAGAGCATGTGCTTAGTCCTGCTACAACTTCATGTGCCAGGATGGATTGGTACCCAAACAGGACTTCTCCTTCTCTGAGAAGAGTAGGAGTGGGTAATGGTGGAAGGGTTTTGTGAGGACAGGATTGCAAGGAGACTGGAAGGAAAGGAGGTAGGGTTGGGTGCCCCTGCCCGCGGGGCGAGTAATTAACCAGGGTCCGAAGGGGACCGAGCCTGAAAGAGAAACTGGCAAGAGAGAGGAACGAGGCCAAGCAGAAACGGTTGTCAAGGCCTAACTTTACTTCAGAAGGGTAGGGTAATTATACTTGCAGAGCAAGGAAGCATTAAGAGGAAGTGGGGCGGGGGTGTACACCTAGCTTCACACCTGGCTGGAGCAGAAGTGCTGACAAAACATTTTATGGTTTTTCCAAGAACACTCCATGGTTCCTCCGAGAATAGACTGTTACTCAGATAAGGTCAAATTCTCAGGGACTGGGGAACAACAGGGACACTGTCCCTGACATCTCCCCCCTCACTGTAACTTAAGGAGGGAAGTCAGTATGGAACAGTAACATCCTAGCCTGCCCGGACGGTATCCTGGAGTGGACCAAGAAGGATTTTAGGGCGCTCCAAATGTTAACTGTCCCTAGGGCTCCGATCAAGCCACTCCTTGCCGTGGGAGAAGGTGATCGAGGGGCCAGGAAGGGGGACAGTCCTACCTTCCTGTCTGTGCAATGGGAACCTGAGCCCTGGACAAGGGAACGTAGGCCTCACTTCTCCATCCATGCAAAGGGAACCTGTGCCCTGGACAGAGAGCGGTGAGGTTTTTGGGAGGCATCAGAAAAGGGACCAACACCGGCCAAGATCATCCTTGTGCAATGGGTTCCTGTGCCCAGTCAGGGGAATGGCCTTTGGTGTCAATCAAGATTAAATATTTGGTCCGCTCAAGGGAGTTCCGTATTAAGGGCAGCACACCAAGGTGTCTTTAGGGAAAGAGTAGGGCAATATCAATTTTTAATTATTTCCGCCCCGGAAGGCGCGAAGCCAGGGAGCACTAAATGAGGGACATGTGGGGGGAGGAAGGAGTCTAGAAAAATTCAGCCTATTGCTGGGTTCCATCTCTCCAGCTTCGGCGTCTTCTTGGGCTGCCATGTTTTTGATCTCCATAGAAGAAAGCTGATGATAGTGAACTGCAACAGGCCCGCTCACGGCCGAATCTATCTGTTTTTTGATAAAAGAGGTTAATCTAGAAAATACCCAAGGGCCAAAGGATAAGAGTAAAAGAAGCCCAATAAGGGGTCCCAGGATTGAGGGTATTAAGGTAGAAAGCCAGGGAGATGTAGAGAACCAGCCTTTATACCAGCTCTCATCTTTCTCTCTTTGTCTCTGCCTCTCCTCCAGATTCTTTTTAATTTTATCCAAACTGTTTTGAATTAATCCTGTTGAATCTTTGAAAAAACAGCATTCTTTTTTAAGTGCTGCACAAAGTCCCCCCTCCTTGAGAAAAAGGAGGTCTAGT
>JADRCD010177923.1:0-17889 GCA_019843815.1 Montemys delectorum
TAGGGCATAGGGCAGTGCCAAAGGAAGCTGATGCCACCCAAGGGCCACAGGGCCCAGGAGACCCTCCCTATCCCCATCCCCCAGCTTCTAGTTCCCAGCCTGTAGACCCTTAAGCAGAAAGGGAAGTTGTGAAGTCCTTCCCTGCCCTTTTCGTGCCCAGAAAAAAAAAAAAATTCCCAAGGACTAGACTGATTCTCAGCAAAGCTTAGGAGCTGAGAAGTATAAATTCCGGCTTGGGTTTCTCCCCTCTGCAGTCTCTGTAATTATTTTTTCACTCAGTTAACTTTAATTAACCTGCCGCAGGCCTCTGTGCGCCTGGTGCTGGGCTCCCTGGACTGTGTGGAGCAGGTGGTTCCCACGACCTCCCAGCTTTTATGTTTGGGAAGCAGCAGTGTGGGGGCTCAGGTTATCCGTAGAGCCAGCTCCGGGGTTTTTGAGCAAGTCATGACCTCTGTGCAATGGCCTCGCCTTAAGAAAAGACTGTTGTTGCCTGCCAATCAATGAGGTGTGGAGTAGAGAGTCCTATCTTGCTCATAGAACCACAGAGTCTCAGCCCTGGGGATAGCCAGGGCTCCCCAGGGTGGACCTGGCCAGCAAGTCTGATCATTGTCTTACGAAGCCATAGATACACCATTTAGACTTCAGGACTTCTGATAGGTCAGCTTCCATGTAAACAGATGCTCAGAGCATGCCTGGTGCCGTTTCTCCAAGCACTCCCTGCAGTATGAGGTCCATCAGTCTCCGTCTCTGGATGCTGGGGGAGTGTGAGGGACCTGGAAAGGCTGGAACTATTCTCTGTCACCCTTAGAAGCTGCTTGTGACCCTGCCTTCATACCCTCAGGCACTTCATACCCACAGCAGCTGTCACAGCCCCTTAGGACACTCTAACAGTCTCAGAAAGGAGTTGGATAGGTAAAAAGAGACATTTCGCAGTGACGTGGCAGAAAACAGGCTTTTCGGAGAGAAAGTAGGGGACGATGCTTGAGCCCTTTCTAGCCACACTGATACACTCACCCCACTTGTAGACTAGAGCAGGTAGAGACATACACGCCCTCACCCATGCTGGTAAGTATCCACACACATACACCATCAATGGCTAAGGCCGTGTCAGCCTCCTGAGTCAGACACCTGAGGCCAATTTGGCCAAAAGTTGGTGGCCTCTGGCATGAGGAAACTCCTTACAGAGGCTGAGGCCTCCACAGGCCTGGGTATGAAGGACTCGGTTCCCAGGAGGTGGAAAGTTGTCAATGCTTTTGGAGAAGAGGGAACCTAGCTGAAGGAAGTAGGTAACCGGGGTGGGCCCTTGGGACTATCTTGTCCCTGGCTGTCACCACCTCCTCCCCCCCCCATACCTTTCTCTCTCTCCCCTTCCTGTTTGTCACAAGATCAAGGTCCTCCTTCACCACACACTCTCACTCCTGTGATGTTCTATCCAAGAACATAGGACCAAGCCACTATGGACTGAACCCTCTGAAACCAGGAACCAAATCAGATCGTTCCTTCTTTACACTGTTCATCAGACTATTCTGTTAAGTAACGAAGAACCTAATACAGAGGAAGAGAGGAGGGAGAGAAGAAAGAATAAGCCATATCCAGCACAGAGACCCTTTGGGAAGAAGGCTTACAATGTCCCATGGTGTCACCCTCCAGTGCTATCTGATGGACAAAGAAAGGGACTTAGAACCCTGTGATTATAACCTTGCTTGTCTCAGCCTGGCCCCACAGATGTGGCTACAGCTGTCTTGTCCCCTCTCTTCCCATCTGTCACACGGCCATCACTGAGAGCCACTGCAGATTTCTGTCAACAGCTAAAAGGGGTTCTGCAGTTGAACTCTGGATCTGCTCACACCAAATCCATTCAGAGAGACAGGATGCAGCTCCTCCTGGGCCTGGGATCCAAGAAAGGAGGCAGGAGACTCAGCCGTACAAGAGTTGCCATGTCCAAGGCCCCTGAGATCACCCAAGTGCATGCCCACATCTAGGAGCCGGTGGTAGAGACTCAGTGGCTTCCCTACCCAGCTCTAAGCCCCAACCAGCCTTTCCTCCTGGGACCCCGCTTCCCACATTTGCTCTCACCGGGGATTATCTGGCCAGCTGACTCCTGGCCCCGTGCAAAGGAGAAGCAAACGGTCAACTGCCTAGCCTCCCGAGGGAGCGGCCTATGAGCCAGCTGGACATGCAACGTCCTAGGAGGGGCCAGCATCCTAGAATCTGCAAGACCCCCCACTTCCCACAGAGATCCGAGACACACTCCCGATGACCTGTGCCTGAGCCCTCCTCCAGACTCCCCCCTTCTATAATCACTCGGTGTTTTCAAGACAACAGAGAGATGCAGGTCCAAAGGTCGTTTGTCTCCCTCTTCTTTGAGTCCAGCTGTTGCCTTGAGCTCAGTACAACAGTGAGTCACAAGCCATGGCCTGGTTGCCCCAGGCCGCATTTGCAGGACCTCAGCACCACCTGGGACTGCCCTGTCCTCACTACATAAATCACACTCTGTTCTGGTGTCAAGTGCAAGTGTCTCCCCCCCTCCTCCCCTCAGCCTTTTTCAAAACCAACCGACAATAAGAAAATTCAAATTATTGGCAATGAAGAAGAGGTTGCGGGGGGGTGGGTTGCTTAAGACATGAAAAATTCACAGGCTGGTTGAGTATTCATTCAACCCTGCTCAAAATTACAAAGCCTTCTAGTGGTTTCTCTCCCCAAGGCCTGAATGGCGTCACCAATTTTTACTTTAAGAAAGAAAAGATCCAATTAATGTTAGCACCTCCCGGGACACAGGAAAGGCTGAAGATTCTTCCTTATTTATTTGATTTAAAATTTTGTCTCTTTGGGGAAATTGACTTTAGGGTATAAGCAAAGACTTGAGAATTCAGCCAAAACACACGCACCTCCAGTGGCGGCAGCGGGACACACGGACAGACGACTCCAAGGACACGCCTGGTTGTGGCTGCTCCAGGATGTTCCTCCCAGTCACTCAGAGGACCCCTCTGGCTGTGGGGACCCACCCCCACACCTCACGCCAGACAGCTTGGGAGCACCCACATGGTCAGTGGGCTCCAAGCCCAGGAAAGTTCTGTCCCTGTGCGTCTTCCTCACACAGGCAGGAGCAAACAATGCCGTCCCTCCCGGCTGAGGGCTACGGGAGATGCTGCTCGTCGGGAGACAGGCTGCTATGGCAACTTGAGGAGAATGGATCCAGGCACTGCCGTCACCTTGAATCCGGCACCATGCCTTCTGCTGCAGTGGCAGAAGGGACCTGGCACCCTGCTCTTCCGACTATGGCAGCTGGGCACTAGTAGCTGACCCTCGGCTTTCCTTCTCGGCTTCCTGGCCTTGGGTACTTATCTGCTCCTCCTCGTTTGGAGGGAGCACTCGGCCCAGTCCCCTGAGAGCACCACCTCCATCTGTTTTTGTCAGACTGGCTCTTCCTTGTGTGCGTGGATCCAGCTTACTTCTGAGATGGGGCTCTTCCTTGATTTCAGCTCATTAAAATCCTGCAGCTAATTAAAACCCGCTCTAACAGCAGCGGCAGCAATGGCTGCAAACTCTGGGACTCGTCCCTCCAGTTTTATGCGTAGGCATAAAGTTGCAGTGCTTGGTGAAGAAGATGGATGGCTGCAAAAAGCTTAGACTCTGAGGCAGGGTTGCAGGCTCAGAATTGCTCCAGCCCTCCTCCAAAAGCTGGGCCTCAGGGGTGCTGTATGCAGTCCTGAAATCCCCAAGGCTGAGCTTTGACACACACAGCACAGCTCATCTGCACCCTGATGAGCTGGTAGTGATTGGCCCATAGTCCTCTATTATAAGGCCAGGTTCCCTCCAGTCACCCAATCCAGCTCTCACCCCATGCTCCTGCAGGTCAGATAAACAGGCCCTTAGTTGGAAGGTTAAATCAGATTCAAATATCTCGGAACTTTGTTCCTGAGATCCCTAAGAACCCTGCAGTCCTGCCTCATCCCCAGCATGAACACAGAACGTCTTCCTGAAGGCTGAAGGATTCCAGAAAATTCATGACAGCCATGACAGGTCCCAAGGACCTGGTCCAAGAACTAGCAGTCACAGCCATACTACAGGTCCATTCTCAGTCCAGGACCTTTTATCTGATCAGGGATGCTTACTCCCATAGGGCAGAGAATAAGAATTCTAAAGACAGAGACTGGGTCCCTCCTAACCCCTACCCTGGCAGACCACTCAGCCTCCCAAATCCTTGAAGCTGTGAGCTTCCAGTTTAGCCCTTCCCCCACACATGGAGAGTGTTTACCCCTGGGCTCAGGTGGAGCTGTGGGAGCTGGGTGGGAGGCCCTCTTCATCTTTGTATTCCCAGCACTCAGCACCATGCCTGGCACCAGAGAAGTGATCAATAGCTACAGTGCATGCAGAATGCGCATGAGTTAATAAATGGAAGTGTTGGGGGCCATGGGGAGAAAGAACACCATGAACTTGGAATTTTAAAAAGGTCATTTATGTTTCAGGGAGCCATGGGTTTGTTTTGATTGGGTCTGGGCTGGAATCAAGTCCCGGGAAGTCTGTAAGTGAAGACACTTCCTCATGGAGTCAGTTCCACAAGGCCCGCTGGGCGACAGGACATTGCTTGGAATCCTTCCATCAGTTCAAGATCACGCAACTCTGGACTCGAAGATGTATTTCCAAAGGTAAATGTAGAACCTCTCTCCTGTGGATATGCAAATTGTATATAAAAATATTTACATAATTTGGATGTCATAAAATTGACAAATCTTTTGGATTAGTTACCTTTCTCATTGTTATGATAGAACACCTGACAAATGCAAGGTTCAGAAGGAGGGGTTTATTTTGGTCCACAGTTTGAAGTTACAATCCGTCATGGCAGAGGGTGGTAGAGGCAGGAGCATGGAGTAACGTCAAGTCTGCCGTCAGGAAGTGAAGAGAGATGAATGTCAGTGTTCAGCTGGCTTCCTCCTTTTTGGTTAGTCTGGAACCTTAGCCCAAGGGGTGGTGGTGCCCACACTCAGGGTGGATCTGTCCCCTCCTCATGTCAATGTCCCTGCATATCTTCATTAGTACTCATGGAAGTCTGTTTTCATGACGACCTTAACTCCCCAGCCAAGCTGACAATGACGACAAATGTCGCATCTCTCAATGTGGTGCAATGTTAGAAAACCCCTGAACCAAATCACAGATCATGCGTGTTAATCAAATGTCTATGGAGGGGCTGGCAAGATGGCTCAGTGGGTAAAGACTTTGTCTCCAAGCCTGACAATATAAGCTTGAGACCTAAGGAACAACTCCTGAAAGTTGTCCTCAGACCTTCCACACGCTCACCTACCGTAGCACACATGTACACTTGTACAAGTGTATGCACGTGTGTGCTTACATGCTCACACGCGCACGTACACAAGGGTATCTTTGAAGATGTATTCACAGTGATCTAGAACACTCACAAAAGGACAATACTGCACAACTGCACTTTCTGAGGTACATAAAATTGCCAAGTTCGGAGGCAGTAGGCAAGACAGTGATTGCCTGGGTCTGGCAGAGGATGGTAAGTTGTCTTTCAGTGAGTACAGAGTCCCAGTTGGGGAGGATGAGAGGGTCGGGAGGTAGACCAGAAGGTGAGGAGGTAGGCCATGGTGATGGCTGCACACCAGTGTAAATTTAGTTAATGCCACTGAACTGCACACTTAAAGATGGGAAGAATGAGACTAGAGAGATGGTCCAGGGCAACTTACAACTATAACCTACAGTTATAACTCCACTTGCAGGGGACCCTATACCCTTTTCTAGACTCCCTGGGTACCAGGCACATACATACAAGCAGAGTATGATGCTTTGAATAAGAATGGCTTTTATATTTAACTAAAAGCCCCATTGGCTTGTATGTTTGAAGACTTGGTCTGCAATTGGTGGAACTATTTGGGAAGGATTAGGAGGTGTGGTCTTGTTGGAAGAGGTACATCACCAGGTTGGACATCGAGGCTTCAAAAGACCCCTAACATCCCCAGCACACTTTCTGCTTCCTGTGAGCGCTCAGCTATTTCTGGTACCCCGCCTTCACTCTGCCATCATGGTCTCTAATCTTCTGGAGCCATAAGCTCAATTAAATACTTTCTTTTATAAGTTGCCTTGGTCATGGAGTCTTCTCACAGCAATAGAAAAAGGCATGAAGACACGGTAAAACATACATGCAAACTAAATCTTTTAAAAATGGTTAAAATGATATGTTTTATGTGACATACATTTTGTATATTTTGGTTTTTATTGGGCCCAGGTAGGGAGCTCATGTTCTGGTCTTGGCTTCCTCTTCAACCAGCTGGGAAACCTTCAGGATTCCATTCTCTAATCTCACAATCTGTTCTCATGCAAAAGATCAACTGTGGATAAGTTCCCAAGTTCCTAGCAGCTCTGGGGTGAGATAAATAAACACAGTCACTTTCAGCTGGACAAGTGGCCATCTGGAGAGAGTGTCTGTCACTCAGGTCTGAGATCTGTCCCTCACCACAGATCCTGGTCACTTCCATACAAAAGCCTCTGGTAGATTTCTAGGGCTGTGCCCTAAAGTCCTTCCAACCAAAAAGCACTGTTGCAGAGGTAACTGGGCCCTGTGGACTTAGTCCAGCTAAACCTTTTGCCTTTATGACACCTCTCAAAGGTGTTCCTGACAGCCCGGCTGTAGTGTCAAGCTATATACTGTGTTCTTGGCTCTGCAAAGCCACACTCTTCAACTGGAGGGCCTGCTGGCTGAAATGAAGCCACCTGGGGCCACTCTGTAGGAGGGGACCATTGCTTTGTGTGTGCAGAACATGGAGCTCTGCTGGAACAGTGTCCCATTAATGAAAAGAAATCTCTGGCTGCCGGATGGTAAGACTGGGTCTTGCTTTGTAGCTTAGTCTTATCTAGAGCTTGCTATGGAATCCAGGCTAGTTTTGGACTTGAGATTTCTTCTGTCTGCCTCACAAATGCTATGATTACAGATGTACACTATCACACAGAACCTGATGGAAATCATTTTAAAGAAGACATTTAAATCGGGATAATGATTTGGATCATGATGTATCTACAGTCAGACTTCTCATTTAAAAATCTTTAATTTTTAAAGAACTTTAAAGATCAACATGGGAATGCATTTGGTGATGGACGTAGCCTCTATTTTACATTCTCACTATTGCTATCGTGGTTGTGACACAGCACTATCACACAATACAACTGTGCATAATGTTACTATTCAGGGAACCAGTATAAAGAGCATACAGGGCTTCTAACAGCTGTGTGAATGTATAATTATTCTAAAATTTTTAAAAATTAAGAAATCATGAGCTTAAAATTAACAGTCCCTGGGGCTGGAGAGATGGCTAAGAGCACAGGTTAAGAGCACAGGTTGTCCTTGCAGAGGACCTGGGTTCTATTCTCAGCACCTACATGGTGGCTCACAACCATCTGTAACTCCAGTTCCAGAGGATTCAACACCCTCTTCTGGCCTCCATGGGAACTGCATATATATATATATATATGCTGCATATATATATATATACTGCACAAAGGACCCTGCTGGCAAACACTCATGCACACAAAATAAAAATAACTCCTAAAGAAAAAAAAATTTCTGGTCTTTTAGCTTATGCCAAGTGGAAATGAATTCTAATACTGCACCCATAAATAACAGAAAGCCCTAACCGTGGATTAGTACGAGTCCTCATTATATATAAGAAACATTTTAAAGTTAGGGGACTGTGCTTTTAATAGGAAAATCTGATGTGTTAGCAACTACTGGCCGATCTTTGTGAGTTTTTAAATTGCACTTTAAAAATGCAAACAATTATTAATATTGATTTGGACTAAAACAATATTGAATTTCAATATCTCTCCAACTCCTTTATGAATGACCCCGTGGACACGTGGCGATTATGATAGACGAGCATCTGCATGCTCAATTTCCTCTCTGTGAGGATCCTTGAGGAGGGCTGATGTGAAGCCTGTATAATGAACTTCACAATCTAAGACTAGCTCCAGAGTCCTTGGTCTCAATTACAGAGTTCCTCCCACAGCAGCACAGGCCTCTATGCCCACATCTACTTCTCTCCCTGGGCTCCCCTCCCCCACCCCATCTTACCAAGCACAGGTTAGGATCACATGCTTAAATTCTTGAATAGAATTTCGTGTTTTACTTTATTTTATTTTATTTTATTTTAGAGGAAGGAAGGAGAATGGAACAGATATTTATCTTCCTTTGGTAACATTTCAGAGACTGCGCAGGACACTGTAGAAATAGCCCACTTAGCTGGCTCACAATAACTTCTTGAAGTGAAAATCATTATCCTTATTTGTCACAGGTTTGGTTCTCTGGGAGCAGGCTGGGATGCGGTTCAGAGGTGTAAGTGTTTATTAAGGACCAGCACTTGTGAAGCAGAAAGGAAGGAAACTCAAGTGGGAAGGACACACCCTGCAGTGGGCAAAGCCTGCCGGAGCATCCTGCCGGAGCATCACTGCAGCAGGCAGTGATGGCTGACTTTCCTACCTCTGCCATTCTCTGTGGCTGGATGTGGATTATCCATGGAAGGGTGTGCCCTCAGGTGAGGCAGCTTGCTGCGGCTGAGGCAGATCCCCAGAGAACGGGCAGCTGAGTCTGGCTGTTGCCCACACATCCACCGGGAGGTCAGCAAGCCCTCCCTGCAAAGATAGGAGCACATCTCTCATTCTACCCCTCTATTTCCCAGTGGACAAAACAAAGATCCAGGGAGACCAAACACGTCAAGGTTATACCATAAATTACCGCCATCCCAGATCTGTCTGACGCGAAACCTGTCTCTTTTCCCGCTAGCCCCAGTTTTTCTCCAACAAAGGTTACATCAGACTGTCCTGACCTTCAGTTACTGAGACAGGAAGGTTTGGAAGTCTCCAGAGAACTATGCAGAAAGTTTGGCTGTGTAAGCAAATACACTCCCCTCCCCCACTAACATCTGTGCCACATGTACGCATGCGTGTGCATGCACGCATGCACACACTTTTTCACCTATTGCTGAAAGAAGGAAGAAGAGACATGGGTTATTTGGATGAAGGCCTCCCCTGGCGTACAGCTTGGAGACTGTCTTTTCCCAGTAGATCCACCAGATCTTGCCAAGAGCAGCTGAGAATGCCCGGTGTTACACGGCCGGCATCCTTTTACTTCTAGCAAGCACTAAGCTATTCACATTTCCCAGCTGCTCCAACAGCCACAGCCACAGCAGGGAAAATTACAGGGAAGGAAAAAAATTGCATATTTACTTCTCCAAATTGAAAGTTGGGGTATAATATGGGCAGAAAGAAGTGTGTGAGTAAAAACGTAGCACCCTGGCCCCTGGCAGGGCTCGGCTGCCTCCAAGCTGCCAACAGCAATCCAGAGACTCGGGAGGAGGAGAGCCTGGCGGGGAGGCTTGGCTTCTTTCCAGGGAATCCCTCTCCCTCTGGCTGGTGCAAGGCAGCCCCAAAGGACTTGCCTTTGGGCTGCCAGCAATGCCTGGCACAGAGTGTGTGCTTAGGCACTGTGGTGAGCAAGGAGGAGAAGGGGAAGGCACTCCCACATTACAGCAATGGGTCCTTCCAGCTAAAGCAATATGGCTGAGACATGTAGATGCAGTGGGGAGGTGCAGAGTGACCACTCCTCTCTCTATTTCTTTTTTAAAGATTTGTTTTTAGTCGTTTTTAGTGAGTATGTGCGTGTGCAGGTACATGTGCATGTAAGGTCTAGATGCCCGAGAAAACCAGATAGGTCAGAAGTCCTGGGAGTTACAAGTAGTTTCGAGCCATCCGTTATGGGTGGTGGGAACAGAACCCAGGTCCTCTGCAAGAGAGGTTGGGTGCTCTTAACCAACTGAGCCAGCTCTCCAGCTCAGCCATTCCTCTCTCGACCTGTGATTTTGTTACTTTACTTATCTCTGGGACTGAATGCTGGCATATTTATCTGGCTCGTGACTGGACAGATTTCAGCCTGTGATGGTGGGAGGCGTCATGATGGGAGAGTAGCTCCCGTGATGGCGGGAGGCAGAGAGAGGAAATGGAGGACCTCTGACAGCTGTTTCTCTTTACCCTTTTCTTCTTTTAGGGCTCTCCACCCAGGGGATGGTGCTGCCTACAGTCAGAAAAGGTTTTCCTGTGAGTTAATCCTCTCTGGACACATCCCACAGGTGAGCCTCACCTGTCTCCTAGGTCAGGTTGAAAGGGGAGTAGGCAGCATGATCCCTATCGTGGGATTAACAGAAGACAGGCTGGTGTCCTACAAGGTCTCTTGGACTGAGAGCAGGGCAGAATGGTCACTTGTCTTGGCCTCCCCTTGGCGCACTGTGCTGGGAATACTGGGTACCAGGAACCCAAAAGCCTTCTTGGTTGGATCCCCTCCCCTTCACCCCAGGGCAGGTCTGTCTAGGCCAGCATGGTGGTGAGTCAGGGCTTCAATGAACTGGGAGTTCTAATGAATCTCTACGTATGAGACAGGGGCCAACATCTCATGAGCTTCTGTCCTACATCCATGTCTTACCAACGTCATTTGTTTCAGGTGATCCCTGCCCACTGCTCTCTTGATGACCCTTTATTTACCCCACTTTGAAAGCACAGACATTTACAGCCCTACCTCAATCCCTTACTGCCTTCTCATACTGCAAGGAGCTGCAGACCTGGCCACCTGAGCCCATCTTTTCTGTCTGCTAGTTCTAAGCTGCGGGTGGTTCAGCACCCAAGGACTCGGACAACTCCTCATCCCCATAATATAGAACCACACTGTGTTTTCAGTCACGAAGTCCCTGGTCAAAAGCACTCGAGTCAGCGCTGCCCAGCTCCCCACATCCACACATCTGAATGTAGCCCATGAACCCGGAAGAGTCAGACTCTGTTAACACCAAGCCTCGCCTTCATCTCTCATGCCTAGATGGTGCCTGGTGAATGAATGAAGCCAGCTATTCTCTACTGCGTCCCTCAGAGCTCTTCTCCAATGCAGGTAATGAGGAGAGAGGGCACTGTCCTCCAAGTGTCAGATGCCCAGCACAGTATTTCTCATTAGGTGGCATCCTCACGTCATATTTCCCGTGCTGTCCGTAGGTTCCTTGTAGATGGATCCCACAGGGCTACTTATGGGGATTCCTCCTCTGAGGGCTGATGTCCTGGGGTGAAGGGGAGGGGAGCCAACCAAGAAGGCTTTTAGGTTCCTGGTACCCAGTATCCCCACCACAATCCATGCTACCACACAGATGTTCCCCCTCTTAAAATATATATATATATATATATATATATATATATATATATATGTGTGTGTGTGTGTGTGTGTGTGTGTGCGCGTGTATGTGTGTGTTGAGTGTTTCGCCTGCATATATGTTATGTACATCACATGACTGCCTGCTGCCCATGGAGGTGAGAAGCTGGAGTTAGCTCTCTTGCAACTGGAGTTAGGGACAGCTGTGAGCCACCATGTAGATGACAGAATCTAACCTGAGTCCTCTGCAAGAGCAACAAGTGTTCTTAACTGCTGAACCATCTCTCCAGTACCCCATGGTCCCTGTCTTAGTTAGGGTTTTATTGCTCTAAAGAGACACCCTGACCAAGGCAGCTCTTATAAAAAGAAAACATTTGATTGGGGCTGGCTTACAGTTTCAGAGGTTCAGTCCGTTCTCATGGTAGGAAAAGCATGGCCACAGGCAGGCAGACGTGGTATTAGAGAAGGAGCTGAGAATTCTACATCTTGATCCAAAGGCAGCCAGGATGAGGCTCTCTTTTGTACCAGGCAGAGCCTGAGCATGGGAGGCCTCAAAGCCCACCTACACAGTGACGCACTTCCTCCAATAAGGCCCCACCTCCTAGAAGTGCCACTTTCTATGGCCAAGCATTCAGCACTCAATGGGGCCATACCAGTCAAACCTCCACAGTCCTGTTCTTGGCAACTTGGCTGACTCTGTTTATTCTGAACAACATGCAGAGAAGTCTGGTTTCTCTCTCTCTCTGAGCCCACAGACTCTTTCTTACTATCTCAAATCCTATATCATGTCACTTCTTGGCTTCAGTGACCCAGGCAGAAAACTGATAAATCCTGGTGCTCCCAAGACTTGCTGATTCTCCAAGGCAGATGGAGGGGGGTCACAGTTATAAAATGCCCTTGGCCAACCGGTAGAATCTCAAAGTGGAATAGCATCCACAGGGCCCCACATCTGTGCCTGCGTACATCTCTGCCAGCTGACCACAGTGGAATAGATTAAGGCCCAACTTCTTACAGGCTGCTGAAAAGAGAAAGGAAGAAGGGTGGTAACAGCATCTTGTGCAGGGACCCAAAGCAGCCAATCTTTGGTCTCTAGCGAGGCCCTGTCTGAAGCAGCTCATTTCTAGTAATAAACACATGACCCTTGTATAATAAAAATTGTTCTTCACCTGACACAGCCAATGGCCCTTGGCAGCAGATCCTGCCGATCTGGGAACCTGGATTTCTACCATCAAGTCTTCTGATTCTCAAATCTGCAAGCCATGTGGATTGTTAAAAGACCACTCAAAGGGCTAAGGGTATACCTCAACGGTACACATGGTGAGCTTGAGAGCGAGATTCCAGGTTCAAGCACCAGGGAGGGGGGGGGTGGGGATCGAGGTGAGACTTGACTCAGTAGAAATCTAGGGGCAAGGCTGGGTGTAGTGGTGCACACCTTTAATCCCATCGCTCTGAGGCAGAGGCAGGTGTAGCTTCGTGAATTCAAGGCTGGCCTGGTCTACACTGTGAGGGCTTGCCTTAAGAAACAAAGCAAAACAAAACTTCATGTTTAAGCCCAATTAGCCCTGGGGTCCACTCTGCTATGAAAAGCACAGCCACAGTTGTGAGGAAGCATGAATTCCCTGGATAGATGTGATGTCTAATGTTGCAAAGAGCCGCATAAAATTAGCTAAGCAGAGAAAAGGCGCTGAGTCGTTGGTGTGCCTCCCTGGTTAGGAGCTGATGCCTGCTGCTCTGGAACCTGATGGTGCTCATGCGGAAACATGGGGTTCCAGCAGGAGGCATCTGTTTCTGCCTGGAGGATGGTCAGTGTGGTGATACAGGATAGGTATGTGCCCCCCCCCCCATGTCTGCCTCCTTCTCTGCCCTACCCCCTGCCTAGTGGTGTATTACACACACACACACACACACACACACACACACACACACGCACACGCATTCATGCTCACATGTACCCACACCTATTATTTACAGCTCGTGCTCTTCCCTCCTCCAGTCTATATTCTGAAACTGTAAACCCCAGATCCTCAGAATGCAACTTTGTCTGGGATTAGAAT
This sequence comes from Montemys delectorum, assembly GCA_019843815.1. Classification (NCBI taxonomy): domain Eukaryota; kingdom Metazoa; phylum Chordata; class Mammalia; order Rodentia; family Muridae; genus Montemys; species Montemys delectorum. The sequence goes on from JADRCD010177923.1 coordinate 13,246, forward strand.
TAGTGTAGACTAAATCCGTTAGCATGAGGCCATAAAAGAATAGCAGATGAGCTGCTCCTACCCCTGAAAGATGGTCTACATAGTGTGTTAAGGGCCAGCCAAGGCTACATAGTTATGTCACAAAAATAAAACAAACAAACAAAAAACCCTACTGTTTTTAGGGTGGGAGACTTGCAGGCACAGACTTATACCTAGGGAAACCCTTTATCCATTTGAGGATGAAAGTGTGAACGTCTGTGACATGCGGCTGTGCAGACCTGGCTCCCTGGCTCTGCTTGTATGCCTCTGTGCCAATGAGCATGTACCTAATGCAGGCACTTACATTTCCAAAGTCTTCATTCTGTTGTTAGTTACCTCCAGCTAGGACAATCCAGCTGCTGCCAGGCCATAATCCTGGTCTGGACCACCAGAGGGAATGACCTTCCAAGTAATTCTTGTCTCTTTTGGTTCTTCGCAGTGGTGGGAAAATCAGGCTCCTTTCTGGCAGAGGACAGCAAAGCTCTGCCTGTCCCTTCCCTGGTCCTTGAGGGAAGACATAGGAGGGTGCCCCCGGGGGCTGGCAGGGTGGGGGAAGTGTAGGAGCAGCAGCCTAGCAGGGCCATCTGCCATCTGCACTGTGGCTCCACTGTCCTCTCTGTCCCCTCTCTGCCTCAGGGTGCATCACTCTGGTGACCCCTGGGAACTGGAGCTAATTTTCCACCATCATTAGTGATGGGAAGACCTCAGGTTCTGCCTTTAATTAAAGTCAAACTCGGGGCTGAGGAGAAGCGCCGCCGCACGCAGACGTCCCTGTCTCGCTTGTAAAAGCCATATGCAAATAATTAAGCAAGGCATGGAAGCCATAATTAAAAATTTCACAAACCCCTCATTAGCTGAGCAGGCTGCACAGAGAAGCGGGACCGAGTCCCTCCCCCATGCCCATGGCAGTTCCTGCAGATGGTTAATTGGGTGTATGTATGGGGGGGGGGGTGGCGGGCCACACCTAGGTGACAGTGCACCTGGCACTGTGCCTGCAGAGCTCCAAGTACATTTCCTAGGACAAAGTGGGCAGCTTTGTTTCTCTACATTCCAGGATATAGAGGCTCCACAATAGAGGTTCCAGCTTCAAATCTCATTGCCTCTCCTGGGTGCAGTGCTGATGTGTATGCAGCTGGGACCCTCTGACAGAATGGGAAAGGCGGCTCCCATTGGAGATTAAAGACCCTCTCCATGTGGACACGGTTGAAGCCCCTGCCCATCCCTAGGCCCTGAAGACTCTTTTGCATGGAATCCCTTCTGTGCAAACATAGGTCTCTGGGACTTGTAGCCACTGCACTGTGATCCATACCAAGACAAAGGCCCTGGGCAGGGTACCCACCACCCAGAAAGCACCCACTCAGCCCTGGCTGTGACCAGCATCTCTGGTAATGGGGATGGTGGTGCCAGGAGCGTGTGTCTGACATCACCATTTACAGATATTCTTTGGCTAATCTCTCCCCAACATGCCAGGGGTCCCTTACTCTCTAGCTCTCAGCAGACATCTGGGTCACCTCATGATGGGGATTGATCTTGCCAGGCAAGTCACCACAGGCATAATCTTTACTTGCTCATTGACATTTCCAAATGAATATTCACTTGTCCCAATTGTGGCCACTTGTTTTCCGTCTCCTCTGATCAATGGTCTTCCTCAGAAGGCACCGTGCTCACTAGAGACATTGATTGATGGCCAGAAAGCCGCCCGGAACACGGAGAGGCCAGATGTGACCTGCCAGCTAAGAGACTAGGATGCTGGCTTGCTTGCTTGCCTTGCCCATGGGCTGTCCTGTTTTGTGCTGGGCCAACGCTTCCACGCGGCCCACAGCTGAGATTCACCCCTCTTGCTGGAAGTTGAGTGCAAATAAGTCCAGAGAGTAGACCTTTTGGGTTGTTTTTGAGACAGTTTTTGTCTGGCCCTGAACTCACTCTATAGGCCAGGTTGACCTTGAAATCAGGACCCATCTGCCTCAGCCTCTTGGATGCTGAGATTACAGGCCTATACCATTACACTCAGGACCCAAGACGGATCTTAGAAGCTTCGGGGCCTCAAAGTAAAGTGTGTTATGCTTGAGGGCCCCCAGAGCTTGGGACCCTCAGACCCCAGACCATCCAGCTTGGCCATCTCTTGACACATAAGATCTCTTGGTTTTTATCTACATATCTGGACTCAGCCCTTTACAGTTCAGACCTGGCCTTTCACAGTGGTGCATCCCCCCCCCCACTTCTTTCTCTCTCTCTGCCTGTCTGCCTCCCTCTCCCCCCCCCCCCCCCCCCCCCCCCCCCCCCCGACAGAATACAGGACAATAGACCTAAAATGGTCAGATATCTTGCCAAGCATCCTGCTCCCAGAAACATCCAGAGGTAGGTATGGTAAACCTAGATGTAAATCCCAGCATTTAGGAGGCTGGGGCAGAAAGACTGTGTTTGATGCCAGCCTAGACTACATGGGCAGACCCTGTCTCAGAAAACAAAAACAAAATAAAATAATTGTCTTAGGTTCTATTGCTACGATGAGACACCATGACCAAGTCAACTTCAAAAGAAAGCATTTAATTGGGAGCTGGCTTACAGTTTCAAAGGATTAGTCCATGATCACCATGATGGGGAACATGGCAGCAGGCAGGCAGGCATGGTGCTAGAGCAAGAACTAAGAGCTTACATGATCCACAGGCAGCAGGCAGAGAGCAATCCTGGGCCTGGGATGGACTTTTAAAACCTCAAAGCCCACTCCCAGTAACACACCTTCTCCAACAACACCATGCCTCCCAATCCTTCCTAAACAGTCCACAGGCTGGGAACCAAACATTCAGATCTATGCGCTAGCTTATGGGGACCGTTCTCATTCACCACAGCAATGATGTAGCCTAGGGTCATCTTGGTTACCCATCTGCTCTCTATTGTTCCTTCTCCAGCACCACACCAGCATCAGCTCTTTCAGTCAGTGAGCAACTCCCTTCATTTCTTCCATCCTTCACTTACGGAAGCTCCCCCCGCCCACCCTCTCTTCCCTCCCCCATGCATCTTCCCCGTCACAAGCACACCTGACCAAGAACCTGCAGGTGCAGTCACCGTCACCTCTGTGTAGGCTGAGCACCCGAAACTTCCACATTCAGAGTGCTTCAAAAACCTAAAACATACCAGTTGCTGCTGACACAACAGGTGGAAAATTGCACCTCTGGAAACTTGATTTTCCACACAAAATTAGTGTCAGTGCTGTATAAAATCACTTTCAGGCGTTGAGTAAAACGTGCATAGGAAGAGCATACACGGTATCTGAGCTCAGCCTTGGGGCTCATCCCTTAAGACATCTCATTATTATACAGAAATGTTGCCGAATGTGAACAGTTCAGGGACCCAAGATGACTTTATCTGGACCTAAGCATTTTGTGTAAGGAACAGTCCATTTGTGATGCACATTTGAGGGTGGGGAAGTGGACCTTATGTCTATGCAAACCATGCGTAGATTATGAATTCTCATTCTCTCTGTCTCTGTCTGTCTGCCTCTGTCTGTCTGTCTCTGTATGTGGGGGGGGGGGGGGGGGGGAGAGGGGGAGGGAGGGAAGGAGAGAGAATGTATATGCTGGGCAACTCTATGCCATTTAGCTACACCTCTAGCTCCTCATTTGTGTATTCTAGGCAAGTACTCTACCATCGAGCGTGTCACACCTCCAGCCTCTGACTGTTTAGTTTCTTAAAAATTCTTGGCCCAGGGAGTGGCACTATTAGGAGGCCCTGTTGGAGGAAGTATGTCACTGTGGGGACGGGCTTTGAGACCCACCTCCTAGCTGCCTAGAAGTTAGTCTTTTTCTGTTTGCTTTTGGAACAAGATGTAGAACTCTCAGCTCCTCCTGTGCCGTGCCTGCCTGGACTCTGTCATGCTCCACCTTGATAATGGACTGAACCTCTGAACCTGTAAGCCAACCCCAATTAAATGTTGTTATAAGAGTTGCCTTGGTCATGGTGTCTCTTTACAGCAATGGAAACCCTAACAAAGACATATGTCTTTGTTAAACATATATATTTGTAGTCCCCTTGAATTTTTCCACCTTTTTCCTCCTCCGCCCTAGAAGTAACTCATCCACGCCGTAAATATTTAATAAGCATGTATTCCATGCCTGGAACTATTCTGGGCAACTGACATCCATTAGTCAACAGAACGAAGACCCTGCCCTTAGAGAATTATATTCCAAGCAAAGAAAGCCAGATAATATAATACTCATAGTGTGTGGAACATTAGAAGGTGCTCAATACTATGAAGCTGGAGAAGAAGAAGAAAAAAAAAAAAAAAAAAACAAAACCAGAGGGACAGAGACCACGGATAGCTGAGTCTGGAAACTGGTCTTAGCTCCTCAGTACACAGAACGCACCTTCATGAGGAAGATGCTATTCAAGCTATGTAGATATGCAGGGGTGGCTTGTGCTGGCCTAAGGATATTCCTGAAGCAAGACCTGTCAGGAGAAAGACACACACACAGGATGAAAGGAGGTGAGGTCTGATTCAGACTTTAGGAGTGCCCTTTTGGGCATGTTCAAAACAGTAGCAGAAGCCCTAACCCTGGGGTGGGGATCTGTGTCTACTCAAGTTATAGGGGAACTGGTGCTTTTAGGGGATCTGTGTCTACTCACGTT
>JADRCD010177924.1:362-10852 GCA_019843815.1 Montemys delectorum
AAAAAAAAAAAAAAAAGAAAAAAAGAGAAAGAAACCTTTAATTAGTCATCTTCATCACAGATCTTGCTATGCATCTTGTATGGTTGCTAAAATTTCCCTGAAGGTAAATTTGATGAGTTAAAGGATGCTGTGACCATGATTCTAAACCTTTAAGATGCTCATTTATTAAGGTAGCTTTAGTATGACAAACTGTGACCAAGCACAACTTCCTGATACAGCAGATAACAACACATAAGACTTTCTTAATCATAGACGTATTTCAAAAACACTTTGATCAGCTCATAAGTGGGAAGGTTTTGGTAGCAAAGTCACTATGTCTGGATATTAATTCTAATTCCACCAGTAGCCTGCTAGTTTTCTTTTCAGCCTGGCCTTTACTCTTGCAGACTGAGTTTTGCAAACTCACTTTTGAAAATTCTTGCGAACTTTCCTCAGATAGGCATGTTAAGCGAGAGTACTGCAAATCTTCTTCTTGCTTTAAAGGTCCATGTTTTTAATCCTTTGTCATCTCATGAAAAGTTACTTCATGAGAAACATAATGATTTCTTTAACACAGCAGAATCTTAATGAATATTTCTTTTTATTTGAAAATATTTTGATACAATATATTTGGATTCTAGACTTCCCCCTTGTCTTACTCAGGGTTTCTATTCCTGCACAAACATCATGACCAAGAAGCAAGTTGGGGAGGAAAGGGTTTATTCAGCTTACACTTGATCACCAAAGGAAATCAGGACTGGAACTCAAGTAGGTCAGGAAACAGGAGCTGATGCAGAGGCCATGGAGGGATGTTCCTTACTGGCTTGCTTCTCCTGGCTTGCTCAGCTGTTCTCTTGTAGAACCCAAGACTACCAGCCCAGGGATGGCACCACCCACAATGAGCCCTCCAACCCTTGATCACTAATTGAGAAAATGCCTTATGAAAATGATCTCATGGCGACATTTCCCCAACTGAAGCTCCTTTCTCTGTGATAATCCCAGCCTGTGTCAAGTTGACACACAAAGCCAGCCAGTACAGCCCTCCCTTTGTTTCTCCCAGGCCCTTCTCAACACTTTATCCATCCAACTTCATCTTCTTCCTCTATCTCAAAACAAAACAAAAATAACACAAAAAACTCAATATGGCAATAAACAAAACCAAACAAAAACAACAACAACAAAAACGAAGCCAGGCGTGGTAGTGCATGCCTTTCATCTCGGGACTAAGGAGGCAAAAATACGTGGATCTCCAAGTTCCAGGACAGCCAAGGCTATTATACAGAGAAACCCCACCTCAAAAAACCCAAAACCAAAACCAAAGCAAACCAAACCAAACCAAAAACAAAAACAAAACAACAGCAAAACAAACAAACAAACAAAATTCTCACAAAGTCTCATCATGGAGTCAAGTTAGTATTTGCCAACTACTACTTGCTGGGGTGCCTGCCCTGGGGTGTGGTTGATACTCCAGAGGATATACCCAGAGATACTCCTTTGGGGGAAAAACTGATTGTTCCTTTCCCAGCAGGCAACTATGGTGTATTCCTTGGTTAGGGGTAGAACCCTGTGTTTTCTTTCTCCTTTGAATTGCTTAGATTTCTATGGCTTGAACCTGTGCAGGTCTTATGTGTGCTTCCAAAATCTGTATGAGTTCATATGTGCACCAGTCTCATCGTGTCTAGAAGACAGTATTTCCTTGAATTCACACATCATCTCTGGCTCTTTCAATCTTTCTTTTTCCTCTTCTGCATAGATCCCTATACCTGTAGGGGAGGAGTTTAGGGACTCCAACCCATTTAGGTAGAGTGCTCCAAGGTCTATTACTCTCATCACTTGTCCAGTTGTGGATCTGTGTGTTAATTCCCATCTACCACAAGACAAAGCTGCTTGGGTGAGAGTTGAACAGCACACCGAATACTAACATAGCAATGCATCTCATTTTACTGGCATATTCCTTTAGCAGAGTAATAGTAGCAGGTTTCCCCTGGGACCATGACCTATCTAGTCTCAGGCTCTTGGTCCCTTTAGTGGTATTAAGTATGGCCTTACATCTCTTGTTAATCCAACAAAGAAAGAGTTGGCTATTCCTATAACATTTGTATTTAACTAGTGTATCTTTCAGGCAGGTCCCAGTTGTAGGTAACAGGGTTTGTATATGGGAAACACTGATTACTTAGCTCCTGTAGTAGCATGCAGAGTGCTTTCTGGTGCCTTGAGTGCTAGTCATTAGGGGTGAAGCTTCTAGGTAGGCACTAGCTCTACTTCTGTGTGCTTGATGACACGAGTATACGCCATCTTCAGCAACAAAGCCTTACTACCAGGTTGTGGAAAATAACCAATAGCCTTGGCAATAGCCTGTGGTGTTTGGGTGTGGTCTATGGGACTCCTATGGTCAGCCCTTAAGAAGCTTTAACCTATTCTTGGCAATGGAGGTTTTACTTGGTGGCATATGATGTCTAGTTGGGGCTTTGTTAGTTTTTCCTGTTGCTCCTTTAGCCTTTCTCTCTAGCCTGTCTCCATCCCTCTGTGACTCCTACTGACTTGAGGAACCACTCTCTACCAGGGACCCACAGAGGCCACACCAGGCTGAGACTCAGGTAGTCCACCTTTATCATCTGTCCATTCTGTCCTCCATTCCGATCTCTCCAGACTTAAGTCCTATTGTGGCTTAATAAATATTTACCGAATAAAGGGATATGGGTGTTATGATATTTGGTATGCAAAATGTATGTGACTCATAGAATAATTTACTAAGTCTTTAGGTTTTTATGGATTTCAGGAATATAAGCAAGGAATAATGCTTGCCTTCAGAACTTTTCAAATGAGAAACCTTACATGAATTCTGGTGGTGAGAATTTATAAATACACAGGAATTGTAGTAACTGACAGTAAGACACAATTATAATCTCATAAATAGATAATCTGTGAAGCCAGCTGAAAGAGCATAAAAAAGAGAGCAAAGAAAAATTAAAGACATGTATAATACACCTAAGAACATTAGGAGGGCAGTGGTACACTTATCAGAAATTGAAAATATAAAGATAAAGATATAAATACTAATGTGTTTTCAGAATAACTATTCTTAATTATGTAAAGGTGATGGTCCAGGGGGCCATTAGGAAGGGCACAGATATAACCAGAATGTGGTATTCATCTCAAGATTAAAAACATGCCTTTAAAATACAACCTAAGATAGCAAACCACACATTTCTGATTATTAGGCATGGCTTAGGAACAAGCTAAGTAAAAGCAGACAATGCCTATGGATGGTATGTTTAATTCCAGTTTCATACTTTGCCAAAGCTCCAAAGATCTCTCATTCAATGAGGCTCACATGCTGTTCACTAAATTAATCTTTTGAATATTTTAATCTGACTTCTTTTGGTTTATCCTTCTTGTTGTCGATTTTTAATTTGCTAGGTCACTTTGTACTTTTTCCAGTGCTCAGCATATCCTAATTTTCCCAAGGAACACTTGAGTACAAAACCATTACTTAAGATCCAGCCCTAATGCCCTTGACTTAGGAAGCTCCTGGCAAGCCAAGGCCACAGAACTAAGAAACAAAGCTGCTGTATCTGGTTGCCTGGGCTAGCCGACTTGCCTTGCATATGTGAAGATATTAAGTTCCTGGCCAGTTAATTAAAAAGAGCTTCTTCGTGTGTCAACAATGTGGAGCCGAGTCCATACACAGGGCTCTGTTACTCCTGTTTCAGGAAACAATGCTCTCCAGGTTTCACACACTTTTCAAATCAGTTCCCTTTCTGAAAGTGACTTCTTGTCACCTCTACATTTCTTGCTAATAAAATCATTTTTACCCTAATGTTGATTTCATCCAAAAGGGTATTTTAAAAAACACATGCCTGGTTGCTATTCATGAATTCACTTTGTTCTCTTTAGTGTGAAGGCTGGCGAGGTGTCAGTTCAAGACAAGAGAAGCACTTCCTAGGGACCTAGTGAGAGTTGTAAGTAGCTGAGGTGAGTCTAAGTGTGTCATCTCCATTGGCTAAAAACCTCACCTTGCTCACCATTAAACCAGGATGGAAGTTACACCTGCCTAGGTATTGTATTTAGATTTAGCCACTACAAATTATATGATCCAGAATCACAGGACAGTCTCCAGTAACCATTATTCATTATTATTATTATTATTATTATTATTATTATTATTATTATTATCTGTTAAATAATAATATTATTTAATCTTTTTTGAAGAGGAGCGATACCTGTGAATCTCTGCATGCTTTTGTTTCCTTTGTTGTATTCTGTCCTTAATTGAAAACAGAGACATCTCTCCCAATGAGCTATTGCCAAAAGAGAACTCTACAATTGACATTTCCTATTTGCTTTGACATTTTCCCACTCTGTCATGATATATAGCCAAAGAAAAGCCTGTATAAATGTTGAATACCTCAATTTTATGTTATTTTATGTGTATGAAGGCAAAGCCACAGACTGACTCTTTGAGAGAAACTCTCATTATAATCCAGTCCCAGCTCAGAATCTGAGAACAGGAAAGCTGAGTGGCCCCCAATACTGATTTCAGACTATAAAACAAAATTCTGGGAACTAATTATAACTTAGGGTTCAAATGTTCAGGTGTGTGATTTCTGTTTCTAAGTTCTGTGCACTAGCTGGCTGATTTACTCACCTGCTCTTGTTCCTGGAGCACACTCTTCATTGTTACAATTTTCTAATGGGTCTTGTATGGTGAGGCTGCTGCCTAGCTAAAAATAAAATTTTTTAGTCTGTCAATCTCTTATGTGGGGTTCGAATTGAAATTATATAGAACTTATAGGTTAGTTGAAGAAAATTAAGTTGGAATTTAGCCTAGGCTTCATGTTGAGATCCTGTTTCAGACTAAAAAGATGGAGTTGCTTGTGCCAGCCCTTCCAAAAATAACTCTAAACCAAGAGATTATGGAAAAAAGGTTCTTAAGCATGGTAACCTGACACCAACTGAACATGTTCTAAGCCCGAATCCCACTTGTTTTCTGCTTGTGGTGTTTGTTTCAGACACAGGCACATTGCCATAAAGCTGGGTACTAAAGCAAAGTTTAAGTTACCATAGAAGGTAACCGGCCTGCTAGGCAGGAGTGAGAATATCCAAGAGATGCTTGTTCCTATTTCTTTGGCTATCAGATTTTCCTTGGGAATCTTCGATTGGAAGAAGCTAAGACTAAAACTTTGGGAGCAGCCAGAGGAGGGCAGTGTAGTTAGAGGAGGGCAGTATAGGCAAAGGAGGAACCTACAGCCAGAGAAGAAATCTATAGCTAGAGAAGGTACCTACAACCAAATAAAGTCCTTGTCTCTTGGAGAAATATTTACAAGTTGTCAGGCGACCTTGCAAAAAGAGACTTGGAGCTCAGACAATGGTGGGCTGGGGACCATAACTTTTATGGAATGCTTAGTTACTCATACATCTTAGCTTTCTATTTAAACCTTACTCTCATATCAAGACCCAAAGGACAGACTTTGGGGTGTCGCTTAATCTGTACCCGTCTTCCCAATTTGGACACAAAAATGAATTTGCTTTTCCTGTTTTTCACTTTTTAAAAAATATCTTGGTTCTTTGATCTATTTTTTTTAACTTTCATTGTTTGTGGGAATCTCATGAATACATGCAATATCTTGATCAAGGCCACCCCTACTCCCTTCCCTCTAACTCTACCCCAATCACCCACCGCCGACTTTATTTTCTATCAACTTCATGTGTCCTTTAAAAATGCTCACTGAGTCCACATCGTGCTATCGGTATGTGCTTGTGTGTAAGGACACCCACTGCATGGTGTAGCCTCTCAAGGAATACACCCCTGGAGACGAGGGACTCTCCTTATCCAAAGAGTCCTCAGTTTCCAACAGCAACCCACCCTGTGGGGATACATCATGTCCACGTTCACATCCCATGCTGGCACCTTGTGTGGCTTGGTCTTGTGTATGTCTTGTGCATCCTTTTAGAACCTCTGGGGATTTGTATGGGCAACTGCCTCCTTGTGACCAGAACATATGGATTTTCTGTAGTCGTCCATGCTTCCTGCTCTTGCAGTCTTTCCACCCCCTTTTCTGAGATGACCCCTGAACCTTTGAGAGCAGATGTAATAGAAATGGCTCATATAGAGAAGTCCCTCATTCTCTATACTATCTAATGTTGTACACATGCTGCTTATATTTATCCTACACATCCAGTACATCTTGATGCTGTTGTTTTGATTTTTAATTTTTTCTCTCATACATTACATCCAGATTACTATTTCCCTTCCCTGCCTGAGTGACCCACCCCACCCCCACACCACAGTGTTTGACCATATCCACTATATATCTGTTTACTTTTAGAAAAGAGCAGACTTCTCAGGGATATTTTGATGCCATTTTAAAAGGCATTTTGGGCATCTAAAAGCAATCATATGGTTTATATAGAAATTAAAATTATATTCCTTCAAAACCTCCAATATTTCATGCTATTTCAGAATAAAATTGAGTAGCATTATTTAGATATTTAGAAGAAAGTTTGAGCTAAGGTTTTCATCTTCACTAAAACTGAATGTGGATTATAAGAACACCTAAAATATTATCGATATTAAGGACCCATGTAAAACTGTTGCAGTGAGACCCTCCTGAGGGGAATACATTCTGGGAAAGCAAAGTGAATAAAGGATTAGGACTAAGTCAGTGGCAGGGTGGGTAGGGTGCAATAATGGTGTGTAACAGATGAAGGTTCTGATCGCATTGACACAGTAAGCTGAGTTTTTAAATGCAGTCAGAATGGGAAGAGGTATGGCATGTATCAAAAATCTGAAACAAGGTATGTATAGTTGTATGCATGACTATTCTGCATAAAATCATAGTTCAGTCAAAGGGTCTTTGTCATCAAGTTAACATTATACCAGTGTTCCTACCCAGCACATTTGTGTATGAAATATGTGTGTGTGTATTCATATATGTGTGTATAATCATATATAACTTCATAAACACATGCATACACATATTATATATTTATACATATATTTTATATATTATAATATATTATATATAATTATATAAATGTTATGTATATACACATGTACACACATATACACACACATATACACACACACATACATATAGACATATATGTGATGGTCCAAGACACAAGAGAACAAGAAATACTGCAAGCTGTTTTAATGAAAAAAGATTGCAAAAGGCTATATGTATAAGATAAATGACCAGACACAATGTGTTTCTGTAGGTCAACAGTGTTTTTTTTTTAACTCTATGTATTTTATTTTCAAATGTGTGTAAGATTTATTTTTGTTCATGGATTTCAGTGCATGATTAGCTGGAAAGAGAGGCAGAACATCATGGTAGAAGGAGTGTTTGCCCGAGGAGTCTGCTTTCTTCAACGTGGACAGGAAACAAAACTAGACGAATAGGCTCGGAACAAGGCACAGCCTCAGTGAGGAATTTGCCACCCGGCCTCCACATTTTAGTGTCTTACACTTCCCAATAATACCATCAAACAGTGAGTCCATCAATGAACCCAGTGGTCAATTTTGAGCTCTCATAAATCAATCACATCTACCAGCCCTGCCCCTTCCCCCAGCATCACACTCGGAATGAAGTCTCCGACACACGAGCCCTTAGGGTCATTCCATATTCCAACCACAACAGATTCTTAAAACACATGAATAGAAAAAGAAAATTTAGAAAATGTGAAATCTGAGCAATCAAGAACAATGAAATTCTAAAAAGACAGCTTTCTGTTTAAGTAAGGACATTTTGGTCAATCGCTGTCTCTTTTGTCTAATCACCCTTCGAGACCAGCTTGAGTTCCTTTCGTCCTCTCCCTTTTGTTTTTGGAGAACTCTTGAAAAATAATTTATGGGCAAGAGTCCTGAGCACTCTTTGCTTGCTGTTCCCTTCCCTAGGCTGGTGACACCTTGCATGTCTCTGTCCATGATGATCAGCTTCTACAGGTAGGCAGAACTCAAAGACTTGAATGTTGTACTGGAACCTCAGTGTGCACTGGAGAAGAGTTTGCTCTTCTTTATTACATAAAAAGGTAGAGATGTGAAGGTAGAAGGGGTGTGTGTGTGTGGGGGGATGGTGATGGAGGTGTCATGTGCATGTGGGTGTGCATGTATGTGTATGTGTATGTGTGTGTATGTGTGTGTGTATGTGCATGTATGTGTGTGTGTAGATGCATGCAGGTATGGGTGTGCATGCAGGTGTGTGTGTATGTGTGCATATATGTGTGTCTGTGGGGGAGTGTGTGCATGCAGGTGTGTATGTTTATGTGTGTGTATGTGTGTGTGGTGTACATGCAGGTGTACAGATGTGTATATATGTATGTATGTCTATGGATGTGTGGGGGTATGCATGCAGGTGTGTCTGTGTGTGCAGGTATTTGTGTATGTGTTTCGAGAGGTTGACAATGAATCCCATTTTTAATCACTCACTTCTGCAGCTCACCTTTTCTTTTGAGACAGTGTCATTTACTGAACCTGGAGCTCACTAATAGGACTAACCTCAGGCTCTCAGACTTGCAAGCCATACACATTATGGATAGGACCATCTTTCCTGGCCTGTTTCAGCCATGAACAACACAAGGAGGGAACCGGCCTGGAAGAGAGATCTGGATAAAAGCATGGCCTGGTAACATAATTTGAGCTCCCAATTAGGTCACTGCTGGGGCCAACCCTATCTCACTTATATGAGCTGATAAAGCCCTTTGCATGTTTATCTTGACCTAACAAGTTTTATCTGGACATGTCAAAAATGAGCACACTAGATTCCTTTTATAAAATTGAGTATACATATGCATAGATATCCTTCATTTCTCAAAAGTGGCAAAATTTTCATTTATATCAAGAAAGATCATGACTCCAAATCTTCAGAAAGTGGTGTTCTACGTTTGTGGGAGTAGAGTAGACTCTCTGACTGGCAAGCAGGCCTCCTGAATCAATGTTGACACATGTAACTCTTTCCTGGAAGGTCGGACAATCTAAGTGCCGAATGGTTTGCTTACTCACCCTGGCTTTTGTTTCCTAACGAACGGGTAATATTAGCCTTTCAGCGTGATAGCTTAAAGCAGACTGATTTGCATCCCTTCTCGTTGTCGGCCCTGTGTGTTTCGGTTTATTCTCCTACTTAATATGGTCTGTACTGAAACTAGTTAGTCCTTGTTTGTTCAGCGGCCTCTTGTGAGTGTCTGCTTCCCTCCTGGATTTAACTGGACCAGTGGAAACTGAGAGGGGAATAGTGTGAGAACAGAAGGCTTTCCCAGTTGAGATGAGTGATCCTCCACCTTCCAGTGCTCACAAGACCCGCTTTGTGAGTGCCGAGATTCTGTCATCCATGGTCTTTGTCGGCTATTATTGTCTTTTACCAATCATGGTATTGCCATCGCCTTTATATATTTTATATATTTTTATATTAATCCTTATACAGTGCTGATAACTACTCCCAACCCTTGCTGATTCAATTTGAAAAGCAGAAATACTTTTTATATTTTCGTGTATGGTTGCTAGCTGACAAGCCATAAGAAAAGATTATAATCCCGTGGTAGAGCCCTGCCCAACATGTTCAAGGTCTGGAAGTTGATCCCTGGTATTTCTAATACATATTTTTAAAAATGTAACTTGTTACTGTTCTGATGCATATGCGCATCCACAGACCTACTTTACTCCTTACTCCTGGTCCTCTGACCAGCTGAGATGCACCATAATCCTCCTCCCTCTCTGTATGTCTTTTGAGGTCCTGACGGTAGCCCGTTCCTCCTTCCACTGTGTGCTTGATTACCTCAGAAGAAAAGTTTTTCATTGTATCCTTAATGTGCATTGGTGTTTTGCTTGCATGCATGTCTGTGGGAAGATGCTGGAGTTACAGACAGTTATGAGCTGTCTTGTGGGTGCTCAAAATTGAACCCGGGTCCTTTAGAAGTGCATCCTGTGTTCTTAACCACTGAACCATCTCTCCAGGCTCTCTGCAATTAGATCAATGCCAGCACATTATTTGTTATTCCTTGTTTTTCTGATTGTTCTTACCCACTCAACTGTGACCAAATTAGAAGCTGAACTTATCTTTAGTCTTTGTCTTCCAAGGGAATGAACCACAGCATTAGATGCAGAGGAAAGGGCATTCAAAAGTTGTGTGGAAAATGTTAAAAGAAACTAAAATATTAACAGTTTTTGAAAAAATACAAGTATGTAACAAACATCTAGGAAGAATTTTCTCATACTTTTTGTGATATACTTTTTAACAATGGAGAAAATAGATAGAAATTAACTGGTTTATGCAAACCCCAAAGCCAGGAACAAAAGACCAAGATCCTACTCCATATTTGGTTTTAAAAAAGGCTTCTACAAAGAAACTGGAAATTCACTTTCTGACTTCCTTCATCTTTGAAATTTTCTCTGTTACTACCGTGTCTGTGTTTTCCAAAAGGATCAGAAAGTTGATCTCCCATATATATGCAAATAGCATGCATACTACACACACACACACACACACACACACACACACACACACACACACACA
>JADRCD010177924.1:11320-28866 GCA_019843815.1 Montemys delectorum
TGTGTGTGTGTGTGTGTGTGTGTGTGTGTGTGTGTGTGTGTGTGTGTACATGTGTCATTTCACCCTGTAGAATTCAGAGGACAATTTGCAGGACTCTATTTTCTTCTTCCATTATGGGATTCCAAGGATCTAACTATCACAGGTCATCAGAGTTGGGGACAAGTGCTTTCACCCACTAAGCCATCTCCCTGGCCACAAATCCTTGTACATTCCTAATTTACATCTCATCAGAATTTTAGGTCTCAAGCTTGGACACATTCTGAGGAAAGGACATGTACCACAGTGACAGACAGAGGAAGCTGGGATGAGCCAGGCTTTCTCTGCAGATTTCGTTGCTGCATGGCCTTGCGATCCTCTCCGAGCTTCTGCATCCTCTTCTTCTGCAGAGATACGGGTATCAGGATTGTTGGGGGGAGGGGGTGACAATCCATGTGAAAGCACGAGGTACAGTTCCTGGTCCCCACTGAGAAGCTAATAGTGATTTGAGTCTTGAAAAATCTTATCAAATCTTGATTTTTATAGTTTTTTTTAAAAGCATAAAACTTCATTGTTTTTCATGAAGCATATTTTACAAAGAGAACATATTAAATGAATAAAAAACAAATTATTGAGAACAGGGAGAAGCAGAATATGGCAATATTATTAATTCCATTCTTATAAAGTTAGCTACATGTATTAAAAATAAGATGCTTATTAATAAATAATATGGGCTCAGAAATTGTATACTCAGAGTATTCTGTGTTTCCTTCTACCTGCAATGATGAACTCTGGGCCCACAATAAATAGGAGAGACTTTTAAGACATAATCCAAGTGGTCACTTTAAGCTCTTTCTTTTCAGTCTTCTCTCTTTCTCTCCTCACACTCAAAGCCTCCATCTGTTGGGCATAGAGAGGATTGTTTACCCTGACTCTATGAACAGATAATCTCTTCTCTCAGGTCTATGTCTTTAAAAATATATTACATTTGTGTGTGGTTGAACTACTTTTATGACTTCATTTTTAGTATTTGAATGCCTAGGTTCTGACGATTGTATCCACCCTGGAGGCAAACAGTGGCATCCTTTAAAAACCCTGTTTAATTAAGTTCAACCACATATGGTACAGAGTCATATGGTATAAGATCATTTGAATACATCTTGGTATTCTTCCAAATCCTCTAAATTCATCCCTCTTATCGAGGAATTAATTGCAAAAGAAATATACTCATGTGCAGTAAATGTTTATCCAGTAGGACTTCCCTTCATAAAAATGTTCTTGGTTTCCAGGCCAGTATCTTAAAAAAAAAATGGACCAGGAAATTTTAATTGGTAGGAAAGCTGATATAATCGGCCAGATGGTGTCTCTTTTCTTCACCTTACTTTCTTGTTATTGTTTATTTTTATGCTTAAATATTTATTTAGTTAGAATATATTTACGTCATTTCCCTTCTTCTTTTGTTCCTCTAGCCCCTCCCATATATACCCCCTTGCTTTCTCTAACACATGGTCTCTTTTTCCTTGTTTAATATATATGTATATATATATAGTTTATATATTTATTTATTATATTCTATATTCTTAAGTTGACAAATACAACCTGCTCATTCCATATAATATTATTTGTATGTATATGGGATTTCAGAGCCAAAACCATGATACCAGATAATGTGTTGGGGAGTTCTTACCTCAGGAAGACTATTGTTTTCTTGGCATTCCTTAGTTCTTCGTCTGACCATGGGGTCCTGTGAGACTTATCCTTTCCATGTTAGCATGTCTATTGGTCTTGTCTTTGTTCAGTTCTTGTTTAAGTAGACTTGTTTTTGAGACTTTATGGGCGTAGCTTTTCTGACATTTCTATGAGATACAATTGCACAAAAAACTTCCTGCCTCTCTGGCTCTTTCAGTTTTTTATGTCCCCTCTTCCATGATGTTCCATAAGCCTGTGCAGGAGTTGTATTGCAGATGTATCGTTCAGGATGGGCTCCACATGATCAATTGATATCTGCATTTTAACTGATTGTGGTATTCTGTAATGGTTTCTTTCTATTGCAAAGAGGTGATTCTTTGGTGAGGGGTGAGATCTGTGGTTAGAAGGATAAATATTTAGAATAAAGTTTGTAATTAAGATAGCTTAGTAATATAAGTTCCCCTTCAAGACTCATGACATTTTTTTTTAGCCCCATGTAGTTGACTAGGCTACAGTAGCAAGCCTGATTTTTCTCTTGTTGAGCAAGCATTAAATCCAATCAGAGAACTGTTGGTTACCTCTAAGATATAGAATGTGTGTAATATATATGTATATGTATATGTATACACATGTATATATGTATGTATACATATGTGTATATATGTGTGTGTATATATATGTACATATACATATATATGTATATATATGTTGTAGTTCCTAGGCTTCATAGGTGGGTAGGATAATTGGTCATTTCCTTCCCTTGGAAGTTTGCGTGCCATTGTCTACTGTGAAACCTAGCTCTCAGGGAGGAGGATATGGTATCAGATGCCCCAATTTCTATGTACAAATGACATGCTGTCTTCAGCCACAGGAACTTAGTTTTCACCTCTGGGAGGTAACCAAGAATTATGACAGTATATAATGATTTGGGGCTCTCTTGGACAACCCTGATCAACAACTCAAAATGGAGTATCATATGCCTGACATTGGGAGTTTTTTAATATTTTCTATAGTTCTCATAGGAAGAATTGTCAGTGTAGGTGGGGGATTTTCATTTTATCTATCTATCTATCTATCTATCTATCTATCTATCTATCTACCTATCTCTACATATATATGTATGTGTACATACATATATTCACATATACATATATACATATGTATTTTTGTTATACACACAGATTTATATATAATTTAAGTAAATAAATAATAATATGATTCCTAGTGACTTTTCAGACACCTTTATTATTGTTTTACCTTCTTGTAACAACTTCCCTTTTCTCTCCCTCCCCTATTTTACCATTTTCCTTTCAAGTCACTTGTACCTTGCTATTCTTCCATAAACTACTCCCATGTTTTGGCTTTTAGTATATTAGTTTATCTTGACTGAATATGGGATTTGTGAATTGGCTACTAGTATCAATTTTACTGTTGTCAAATATATAATTAAATTAAGTAAGCCTTGTTCACTATTTTGGGAATGTTACTGATTACTTTATGTCTATGCCACCTGGAGGTCTTCCATTCACACTTTAGTTCTCTGGCTGGCAGTGTGCTGCTCAACAGGTGTTTGTAGCCTCTGTACTGCTCTGCATGGAAACTCCTATGGGTCATGTTTTCTCCCTCCAGGCAGAAATAAGCCATCCAGTTATTAATACTTTCTAGTTAAATAGATAGTCTCATAACATATCCATATCTCATTTAAATAAATAAACTGATTTAGGGAAAAGTAACATGTTGATAGTTTGTTATTTTTCTTCAGTTGTTTCTATTCATCAAGGTTAAATACATATTTCAGGAAAAAATTATGATTTAGGAGCACAGTATTTGGCTCCTACAATGGCTTCTCTTTTTAGTAGCTCTCTATAGGAAGTAATAGTAGGTATTGGTGATAAACTGCTTAGTCTGTCTCTGTTGGTTAACTAGTAGGGTTTTTACGTTTTCTCATTTTTTTCTAAAGAAAATAGCTCTTTAAGCTGGGTATGATATTTTTCCACATGAAAACTGAGATGTTCAGAGCAGCGAATTATCTTGCCCATGACTGCTGAGCTAAGAGAACTCAGTGTATCTTTCTGGGTCCATAGCTTGTGTTTCTATGAAACAAAAATGTCCTTGAAGAACTATCATATTGAACATGAAAGCAAACTGACATGTCAACAGTCTTGCCTAAGACTGAATGGTTTAGAACAAAACAAGCCACACTGCTGAAGCCTGGGTCATACTTCTCTGGTAGGTGAGGCCTTTAAAACCTCATCTCAAAAACCATAGCAATATAAGAGAATGTTATACCTTTGGGTTAAATTGGCTTGTTATCTATGCTCAGGGATTACATAAACAGTATACTCATTTGATGACTTTATTGACTACATTTGTCCACAATCCTTCCTTAAAAAAATAGATAAAAAAGAATCTCTTATAAAAACAACAATAACAAAAACTACAACAGCAACAATGACATTTTATTCTCTGTTTATCCCATACCATTATGTGTGTTTTTCCAAGAAATGAAGTGGCATATTTGCCTCTGGAATATCTCAAATAATGAGCTACAGTGGGGTTTACATGCTTTAGAATCATCTTTGGTTAGCAGGTGGAAGTAGGATTTCTAGAAGATAGAGAAAAAAACATTAATGACAGAAGGAGTGGAAAGTAAAGCGGAGAGAGAAAGTGAAAAATACATTGTATCCAAGTAAAAGATACATTTTATTCAAGGCTTTGGACAGAGACACCAAAGTTTGGATATTTTAACTGCTGTTGTTATAAAGCTGGGTAGTATGGTTGCTGATCAGAATTTTTTCTTGACACAAAATAGAGGGCTTTGCCTGTGTTTTCTTTTACAAATAATTCTGGGCATTTCTCAGATGACCATTGTCTGTCTTCAGAGGCTAAGAAAGACTGTGTGAAAGTTTCCTGCGACACTTGGAGTGAGAACCATCCCTACTCATGTCTGAGCATCCATTTGTAAGCAACAGATACATGGATTGGAAGTACACAGCAGATGCTCTCAGGGATGCCTGGAGTGGGTAATTCTCATTTTCTCAGAGAGCATCTGGTCCTCACTGGAGGAATCCTTTTAGGTTAACATTATCTAATTCCTCTGGCGGGTCAGGAATCGGGGATTGTACCTGTTATGGGATTACAACATTCAAATCTAAATGGTCCTGGTGGCCGGTTTCTTTCCTTGTAACATGACCCACTGGAGATGTGAGATAGAGACAGAAGTCAGACTCCTTCTTTCACCTTGCATGTCCTATTTTCCTAGACCTTACCTTATCTATATGTTAAAACTGATTATGAGATACGTCTGGTTGTATGTCATGAGAGTCTAATTTAACAAAAACTGGGTGTCACCTGAGGGATTGGAGTTTTAGGATCCACCTCCATGTAATTCTAATGGGCAGCTGATGTTGAGAGCCACTGTCCTAAAGTGGAAAAAAAAAACAAAATGAAACAAAATAATCCCCCTTTTTTCCCCTAATGTGACACACATTCATTTTATTTTCCCCACTTTCTGACAATGCCATGAGTAACTGCCACTTTTATCACAAAACACAGGTGACTTGACTTTGCCCTCTATAGCTGGAAAGAGAGGACAGAAGTGCTTTTATAAAATTAAATCTAATGACTAAGAATAATCCTGTATGTTGTTAAGTGCATTATACATTTTGCCCACAGATACTTGTGAAATAACTTAATTTGTTAATTTAATAGTAAATATAACATAATAAATATTAAAATATTATGATGTTTTGGAGGAGATTTGAAAGTAATAAGGCACTGAGTGAAAGTGGGACTCACTTCCTCCTGGGCACTTATATCTAATATAATTTATGTCAGTGATTATAATAAGGATATTGTAATTTTTTCTAATATTGGGGTGTGTACAACATGGGGACTTTGTTAGCTACTTGTCTTTTTGATTCTTAATTTTCTAATTTTTCTTAATTTCAAATACACTTATTACTAAAATGTCAAATATTCAGGGACTCGCCCAGGGAAGTCCACAGAATTTCATTATGACTTTGTGACAGGCAAGCAGAGCCAAAGTCATCAAGATAGTAATTATGATGGAAATCATGATTTTCATAATAGATAAGTGCCACCCAAACTGAATTTTAAATAGAATTTTCATTAATAGGCTTCCTTTTATCATATTAGGAAAATCTATTTTAGATAGAAAATCGTAAGTCATTTTGAAATATAAATCACCACACATTTGTGTTACTTGTACAAATTTGAATAATTACAGATTTTTCCCACAATAACCATCATTTAGTTTTGTTTCTTCTAAAATATATATTTAAGCACACAGCCCAACTTGACAGATCTCTGTTCCTAGTCTGTCTTGTGAGTATATAGCTGATGCTTGTTTTATTTTTTTCCAGATGGTTAATAGGATAAAACGACTTCTCAAAGACTAGACATTTAGTGTTTAATGACTTTGAACACTTTTTGAGCAAAAAGAAAGAATAATTTTGAAAGTGTCATAAATAACATTTTTAGAGAGCACTAAGGGTAACAATCTTTTAAAAAGTGTTTCACAGACTAATCAAACATTTCCATGTAACTTACTACTATTTTTTTAAAAAGATATTGCATGACTTCAGCAATGTAGAAACCACAATTGAACTATGTTTCTAAGAGTGTCTGTTTTAAAAGTTAAGATTTCCTTGAAGCCCAGAGTAATGTTTTATATCATATCTGAAAGAAGCCAGGGATTCAGGTCAAGGACAAATGCAATCTAGAGTGCTCTTGCTTCTCCATTAGTATAGCAGGTGGGTCTCAGTGCTGTGTTCCGGTGCTGAATTTGTAACGTCCATGAGAAGGTCAACTAGTTCCTTGGTTGGCTGCTTGAAGGTAGAAGTTAGAATGTCTGTGATTCATGGGCTGTATGAACCAAGCTGAAGCCAAACATGAAACCTGTAAGAGAGAAAGGGATGCACCTCACATGGGGAAAGCCTCGTTTCTTATGACTTCCATTTTTCAATTGTCCTTGAAAGAGCTTTCCAAACTACTTAGGATTCAGTTAAGTAAATGTATATGCACTGAGTCTGTAAGAAACAATTATGGGAAACATTCTCTGAAAAGGCCTTCAAAAGGAAGCCAAATAGTCTTTAAATGAAGGAGTTCAGCATCCATGTTTTCAATCCTGAGTTGGCTCTCAATCCTGAACCCTGAGAGAGCTGCAGACACTCCTATGGAGTCTCTAGCGAATACTTAATAAACAAGTCAGTATATAATTTTAAGGCTGGGAATGTTTTTCTGGTAGTAATTTGATCTTACCAGCTGATTTTAAAGGCAGGAACACAAGATCCTCAAAGAAGAAAGTGACCAACCGATGGTCATTCTAGCCTCAAGATCAAAGCCCTGGCTCTGACCCAGATTTCCTCACACCCGTCTCCGAGCTCTTTCCATTTTACCTTCAGAAGGTAAATAGAGAAGCCTGCCAGATATTTTTCAAATTACCCATGGAGAGCGGTCTGAATGGCAGGTGCAGCCACCGGACATGGGTGTTGGATGGGTTCAGTTGTATTTACCTTTCAATCTGTTTGCTGTCTGAGCAAGAGGGGCCAGCTCTATTAGGTGAGTGCCTGGCCCGCTAAAAAAGGGGACCTAAATAAATGAAGTGGGATCTTAATGCTGCTTGCTGTCATGGGGCTGAGGGGGAGGAAGCCAGGGATGAGGCAGGGAGCATTCAGCAGAGTGACCTAGAGAAATGCTTTTCTTTCTCATGGTGTCCTAACAGTAGGGTGAGTCTTTAGACCAAGTACTTTCATAAGCCTCATTGTCAAAAGTACACTGTGTTTTAAGAGTATAGATTAGCAGAAAAATATATTAACTATTTGGTTTGTCTGTGTCTTTTCATAATTGACGGACCTAAAAGCATTGCAAGTCACCAGGAGCTGTCGGTCGCGAAGCCATTTGTTCCGGCAGGTAGATTTCTGAGTTCGAAGCTAGCCTGGTCTACAGAGTGAGTACCAGGACAGCCAGGGCTACACAGAGAAACTCTGTCTTGAGAGACAAAAAAAAAATTCCCATTTTGTCTAAAGCATTTTTTGCACCATAAAGACACAAAGACATGTGACGCTAGATTGGTGATGGGACAAGATGGGGACATTCCGATCATTCAAGACAGGGAAACAATGATGGGCCACAGCATTAAATGAAAATACCACTATACTCATAGATTGGTGCCTAGCCCAGTTGCCATCAGAGAGGCCTTACCCAGCTGCTGATGGAAAGAAATGCAGAGTCCCACAGTTGAACATTAGGTGGAGCTTGGGGGATGTTGTGGAAGAGGGGGAAGAGGATTGTAGGAGCCAGTAGGGTCAACGACACTCCATGAAGACCCACAGAATCAACTAGCTTGGACCCATACGGGCTCACAGAGACTAAACCCACAACCAGGGAGGCTATATGGGACTGAGCTAGGTTTTCTGCACATATGTTATAGTTGTGTAAATTGGTCTTCTTGTGAGACTCTGAACAATGGGTACAGGGGTTGTCTCTGACCTTGTTGCTTGCTTTTGGGACCCTTTCTTCCTACTGGGTTGCCTCATCTAGCCTTAGTAGGAGAGGAGTCTTAATACAACTTCATATGCTAGGGCTGGTTGATATTCATGGGAAAACTACCCTTTTCTGAAGAGAAACAAGGAGGATTGGGATATCTATCTATCTATCTATCTATCTATCTATCTATCTATCTATCTATCTATCTATCTCCACTGTAGATGTACATCTGCTCCAATTACTGTTGTATCTTGTGGGTGCATCATTCCTCTGGTTACAACTCTAGTCTGTGAAGCTTTTAGGTAAGAGTGTATGAACTCTGAAATCAAATGGCCTGAATGCTAATTCTCATTCTGACTTGGTAGCACATTTCTCCTCTACCCGCCTTTGTTTCCTTGAATATTAATAGTGGTATTATGAGCTGTTTAGAGCTTATACTGAGTTCACATGTCTGGTTCCCAGTTGTTTCTGGGAAAAGTATGCTCAGATTACTTCATGCCTGAGCCAGAAAGACTGTGGAAATTTTAAGTATCTTCTTCCCCACTTGCCAAGTTATTGTCAGTTCTAAAGATTTGCATAGTAAGTACTTTGTGCCTAGCACATAAGAACACTGAGGTAATGTCAACTTTCATAGGAATATAGTACTACAGGGGTATTACTATTATAGTAATAATCGATATTCTTGTTATAAGTACTGTGTTACACAGTCATATTAGTCATAACTGTGGATATGAATTTCCATAAGTATATTTTATCATGTGGTAGAAATTCCATAATGGTTTGTGGCTACATGTCCTAGTCGAGTTGTAGTTATTCCACTTGAGATTTAATTAAGACCCAAAGGCATTTATATAGTTTAAAGCTTTTTTTTTTTTTTTTTTTTTTTTTTTTGCCACGGCAGTCTCTTAGCTAGCTATCTAAATTTATCCTGATGTCTACACCTATCCATCTCTCCACATGACTCTCACTGCCAGCTTCCAGCTCTACCCATCTCCCCACTGCCTCAGTCTGCTTGTCTCTTCCGATTCTTATGTCTCTGCCTGCATCTCTGCTTGGGTCCCTGCTTGCCCAAAGGCCCCAACCCGTACTTTCTGCCCCAGTTCTTGCCATCAAGAACTTTATTATACATTCCAGTTTGAACCAACCAGCAGCCAAGATAATTCCTGATCCATTTCTGGGGGGTCGTCCTTTGGCAGTGAGGGCTACTTGACCTTCACCACCAAACCTTGCTTTTTAATACGATCATCTCAGAGAGTCATCTTTTGGGCAGATGTGGTCTAAAGGAGGAGGCATTGGTGGCATAGATAATGGAGACTTACTTTATAGTCAGGGTGGAGAAACAAACTGGAAACAAAGCTCTCCAACTTTCAGCTAGACACAAGATGAAGTCTCCACTTGAAAAAAAAACTATAGAAAGAAATCAGGAAAAGTAAGAAGGGAGCATATTTGTCTCAGCTATTTTATGGGGTTCTTTTATCTGCAACCCTTCCAATCCTTCTTCCACCTTAAAACTATCTAACCCCTCAACATTAGGTAGAAGAGAAAGAAGGTTAGAGAGGAAAGGGGGCATAGACCTCTTTAGACTACTTCCTGTACACTAGGGGCATCAAGTTCCTAGGGGCAAGTTCAAACTTCACCCTCAGAATATCCAGCAAACCAGCAATCCAACAATCCAGCCACCTAGCAATTCAGCAATAGCAAACACAGCAGCAGGAACCACCACCACTGCCAACACCAGCAGCAGCATAAGGAGGAGGAGGAGGGGCTGCCACAGGCCCATTTATACCTTCTTTAGAATCCCCAGTATTAAAATATATACAACTGGCAAAAATTACCCTCCAGTTAGGGCAAGAGGCAAATCATAATCACCTGCTGTGAAGCAGCCACTTTCCCCACACCTGGAATTAAAACAAAAACATATTCCCATACCATAACTGGGTTTTTTAAGAAACCAAAATTCTCATTACATGCTACCGTGCAGATTTGGGTATGGTTCTTAGCTTCTGCCTTTGTAGGAAGCACACAGTTGATGCCAAAGCTGTCAGTCCATAGACAACACTGGGAGCAACAAGACTCTATAGCAGATCTCTGTATCAAAACAACCAGAGGACATGCTAAGTTCTGATGGCCATTTCACGCATGTTGTAATCGCCGACCTGCGTTGTTGTGATGTGGAAGCAAGCAGATGTACAAGAACCAATGGGCCCAAGGGTGTTCCTATCAAATTTTATTTATGAAAACAAGCAGTGGTCCCATTTGGCTCATGACTTTGTCTACTCTTCCTACAGCTAGGGCCACAGTCCACCACACACCTACTGCAGTATATTGATGGTACTGAGAGCCCAAATAAATATTTTCCCTATGTTTACATTCTTTGCATGTGACTTTGCATATCTTCTCTGTAGACGGTGCCATCTATTTATGCTTTGCTTCAATCTATGGGATTTCGTCCTAAATTGCTTTGGCTAGTACAACACAGTAGGGGTAATCTCGTGCCAGTTATGAGGCTGAGACTTCAAGAGGCCTTCTTCCCATCTGCTCTCTTAGATGTCTCCTCCAGAGGAACAAGCCTGCATTTATCAGCAAAGGATGGAGAAGTGTAATGAATGCTGAAAGCCAAGGTATCCCAGCAACTGCAGGAGGAGCTGTTGGCAGACACCTAGAAGAGTCCAGCCAAGGCCAGAACTGCCAAGCTGAACCCTACCTCAACTGACAAATATTAGGATCATGAGAAAATGGAAGATTTTTTTTAAATTTCATGCTATAGAATTTGGGTTAGATTGTTAAGCAGTAAAAGCTAACCTATACACCTACTGCATGATAATCGTTATCAAGATCCTCTAAACTAACTTAGCAATCCCACATTGTATCTAATTTATAGACAAGCAGCTAAGGTCCAGCTAGGAAACCTCTGTAGTGCAGACCAGGAGGTAGGTGACAGCTAGAATTCTAATTTACTTGGCCTCTTATTATTGATCTGGCATGGTTCTTTTCTTCTCCTGTTCTCGGCCCACACACATAGACAGTCAGACAGTCAGACACAAACACTTTCAAATATATACAGCCTTCACAGAGTGTTTGACAGTCACACTTCTATATAGTTATAGATTAGGGGGAAAAACCCGATACCTCAGTTTAAAGAGTTTTGTAAAGAGTAGTCATACATCCAGGCAGTGGTCATGCATGCCTTTAATCCTAGCACTTGGGAGGCAGAGGTAGGTAGATTTCTGAGTTTGAGACCAGCCTGGTCTACAGCCTGAGTTCCAGGACAGCCAGGGCTACACAGAGAAACCCTGTTTCAAAACAAACAAACAAACAAACAAACAAACAAATAGAGTAGTCTTAAAAGTGTTTCTCTCAGGTCAGGTAACATGGGTTACATTTTAAAGCATCACAACTTTAACATAGTCGGTTCACCAGCTGACTAGCTCCTTATGTAAGGAACACTCACCCCAGTCTACTGGTTTAAAACTTTAAGTATCTGGTACCTCTTTGAAAGAGATGCTAGCATACTCTCTTTAGATCATAGATGTTAGAGAAGTGCTTCTTCTTAGACTCCCAGCCTAGGGCATGTGGCTGGGTCTGGCAGGTCTGCAATCCTTTTCCTAAGGATATGCCTATTCTTATAAATTAAGTAAAAAGTTGATTTTCTTCTTTCCTGCACAAGGACAAACTTCATGAGATGGTGACTTAATTCCACAATATAAAAGCATGAAAATGCTCTTCAAATTAAGTCTTCTCACACACACACACACACACACACACACACACACACACACACACACACGAAAAGAAAAAAAAAGAAAAGAAAAAAAGGGGGAAAGAGAAAAAAAGGCAAGTTCATTTAGAGTAATAGACCACTTTATTCCTTAAAAAATAATTGAACTTTACTAATTCTTACTAATGATAGGAGAGGCCCTTTGTAGAGGAACTAATGTCACTGATTACTGAATCATATAAAATATTCTAAGAAAGAAATGAACTCTTGGTCATTAGAGATGCTCTGCGACTCTTGCTGAGCAATAGGCACCCACTGCTGCTCTAGTGGGTAGAATGACTGGGCTTGCAGTTTAGTGAACTGATACAATTACAAATCCCATCCAACTGCAAATCTACAATTCTGTCATTAATGAAGACACTTGCAGGTGATAAAATGGAGCAGACTGACTGGCTGGGGTAGGGGTGGAGCCAATCAATGACATGTTGAGTTCAGAGTGAGCATATTCTGAGGTGTGCTTGGTTTCTCTTAAGCTATTGGGAGGGTAAGATTTCCAGCTGAAGAATTCATTTACCTAGAAAAACCCAGGAATTTATGATCTCAATGCACATTTCAAACCTCGATACTAAAACAATATTTTGACATGCAAAGTCAAAACCAGCTGTATACTTAGGATAGGTACCAGCTCTGCCATCAACATAACAGATGATAGGAATCTAAAATGTGACAGCCAACTGGAAAAGTTAAATGCATTTGTTTACAGACAAGAACTGTCCAAGTGCCTGGAAAACAGGAGTTCCTAATAGCAGAGCATTTCAATTCTTGGTATTGGAAAGTCTATGCTAGCTGGGGAAAGATGGGTCTTGTATTTGACTGGAAATATTTATTTATTCAACCTTCAAGGCCAGTTCTAAACAGTTCTGCCAGTGTAAGGTACCATCAGAGTGGACATGATGATCTAGAACTTGCCCTTTCCCTGACTCAGCCTCTACTCTTGGTGTCTTTACCTTTAAACAATTTAAATTACCATACTGGAGAAAATGGGGACAAACGTAGCAACATGGGACATGGGAGTTGACTTAGGGCAAAGCCTGCCATGGGTGTGAACTGAATTGTCAAGTTGATTCAAGTGGTTTCAGTACAACCCCAGAGCATTCAGATCTTCAGTTATATAACAATTAGTGTAGTGGTGTCAGAGTGTTTATGGAAATTTATTCTTGCTCCAGAAATAGTTTTAATCTAGAACACTCATTGTATACCCAGGCAGACAGATATGTTCAACGTGATTCTTACTTAGTGAAGTTAAAGCCATGAGTGCTCCTGCATTTGAAGAAAGAAATTTAAGTATTCTTTTAGCATTTATCTAGTGAGCCCTTCCTCTGGTAGCACTGCAGAATGACTGAGATTAACTTCTGAGCTTCAAGGTACATAATAATTCAGTAGAAGAAAAATATGTATTCACAAAAAAAAATCACATGAAATGCAAAATATGGCCATTTGAAATGGAGAGATAAAATAAACGCTTTCAATGTTCAGAAAAAGGAGGAACCTGAGAGGGCCCTAAAAAGGAGAACAAAGTTTACCTATACGTACCTGGACTGTGGAACTATGTCTGCGAGAAGGGCTTAATGCAAACAAAGGTAAGCTAGGCCAGGAGACAAAACAAGCTTAAGGTGTAAGCAATATTGTATGAACAGTTTTTGGAAATTTAAGTATAATCTGTACTGAGATTTGTGATCTATGATCTTGTGGTCCACACGGAAGTAGATGGGATGTGCTGGGAGTTTTGGTGTGGTTAACTCTTGTCAAGGAACACACGACCAACATAGGAAAGCTTTTGACAGTCCTCTTGATTCCTCATTGGGCACAGCTCACAAACTGGAAACCATTGGCATAGCAAATCTCTAAAACAGCGTCGTACAAGATAATGATACATTTGGAGAACAGTAGAAAAACTTCAGGACACTGACAGGATCAGTCCAATGGACATAGATGGAACACCATCACTGACCCACAGAGGAGGCATCTACAGATTGCTGTATCACTATAATGACCTCACTGTCTAGGAAGAGAAAGCTTTTGGAGTCAGTTTAAAACAAGATATGTCATCATCATCCGTGGTGGAGGGAGGCAGGGATGAATCTGTGGACCCGTCCTACCACATGGTCGAGGATGAAGGCAGCTCCTTCCCATCAGGTTCTTCAAAGAGCATAGGAGAATTTCTAGGTGATAATACCACTTTAATCTTTATGATTAAGTGCTAGATGGATATAATGAGAGAATGCAACAGAACACTATAGAAAGCTGGACCTGGGATGCAGAGCACTACGAGGGTTTTTAGGACAACCAGCAGAAACGATTCCTAGAGGGGGCAGTTGCCTGGGAGAGTATGTGATTTAAAATGACAACATAAAATACAATGGCGTGTACATATTTTTACAGTCACTTGTCGTGCTAACTCTGCCTCTCTGTGACCGACCTTTCCCCCGAGTTACTTCAGCATTCACTTAGCTTTAGCAGAAGTAAGACTAGTCTTTCCCTGAGTTGTTTGATGAGGTCCGCTGTTGCTGAAGATGTTAAAAATACAAGCAAACCTGCTAATCATTGCCAACAAAGCAGCTTAATCCTGGCTGACAGGCGATTTGTTTTGCAGCCTTTGGTGCAACAGAGAGATTGGAGTTTATAAAAGGAGGTAAATAGTCAGTTAGAGATTAGAAGCTGAGAAAAGGGAAAGAGTCCTCTCCCCTCCCCAGACCACACACTGATAGAGAATCTCCCTTGAGCAATTGTTCCACAGTGGTTCATGTTTCTCCTCCCTTCCAAGCTTGGCTTCTCCACTGCCCCTCCCTCTACCACCAAAGGCTTGATTGGCACTTGTCACTGCTGACAGAGAGGACACAGCCTCAGGAAGGAGGGAGGGGCTGGGGGGAGGCAGGCCCTCAAAAGCCCCAGGAGTCAAAAGATGATTCAGTCTTTCTGTGAGTGTTTTGTCTCTCTCTCTAAATTATTCAAATCTGGGTGGCATCTTGGATAAGTGGCATTTTGACACAGCTTAAGGGATTGTCTCACTAACACTGTTGAGCTGAAGCTGCCATCTTTTTAAAGATATAAAGGAGAGATCTTTACTATAATCTGATATGTCTACAAATGGAAGACAGTTACACTAAAAAACTTAAACTATTTTGATCAATTATATTTATTTTTGACTTACTGTTTCATTCAATCCATCTAAGACTGATCTTTATTGGCTGAAAGAAAGGAAAAAGCTCTTATTTGAATCTCCATTAGGCGTATCAAGGGCATTTAGGTGCCTGTCAGATGCTTGCAACATGGCAAGGTTGCAAGGCAGCTGGCAAAGAATGGAAGTTTGGAATTTTCTAGATCAAAAGAAGTTTATCATTGTTAAAAACACGTTGAGTGTGGAATCTATAAGAAACCAGGCCTGGGGCTTCTCATGTCCTAATTCTAGCCCAGACATCCCATTCTTAGCTGTGGGCTCTTGGAATAGTCACAACATAGCCCTAGACTATATTTTCTTCATCTGGTAAGCATGAAGGAAAATAGACCCCATATTCTTCTGATTTTACCATCATGGAATTAATCGTCGAGTTATTTTTACACTTTTCTTTTTAGTGTAACATTACCTTTGTGGATGAAGACACTTATGGGAACTTAAAAATATATAGTTGGCGTCTCTCACAACTTGTTTGTGCCTTGGCAGCAGGTTTGTACTTGACACCACTGAGAGGGATGACAAACAATGGTTGGAAGAGACAGAGTAAGAATCTCCTGACTCTCACTGTCAGAGAATTCAGTCTTCTACTTCTGAACCTTTATTTATTTATTTTATCTGCAGATGGCAAACTAGATTTTTGTTTCCCAAATAGTGGGTTTTGCAGTAAGTTTCATGCAGAAAGATCTTCTCGAAACTGCTAATAAAATCAACAAGGAACAGTGGCTGTTTAATTTCTCAGGTAAAGAATAAATGACATCGTTGCAAAAGCTAAAGCAGAGCCCCTCGTTTAGTGGACTGTTCGATTTAAGGCTCATAAAAGCTCTGAGTTTCATCTTGTCCTTTCTTATTTCCTCTTTAGCTTTGCTCCCAGGTTTAATAAAATAAAAATATGGAATAGCCAAGAAATATGCAACTAAAACAATGGATAATGGTTACATATTATCTAGGATAAATGTATAGTAAGTGGCTATTTACTATTTATCTGATATTCGAATTAAACTGGGCATTTTGCACTTTATCTGCTTTATCTGACAAATCCTAAAAAGCCTTCAGAGGCTGGACAGTTCTGCTCTTGCCAGAGTTTTAGTATTAGCCTTCAGTAGAACTGAGACCATGAGAAAATTATGCATGTAGATTTAATTACGACAAGTGTGTTTATTTACACATTTAAAGAAATATGTGTTGATGTCAGCCAGATGTTGGAAGCTGGTCAAGATCCTTATGGCACAAGCTGGGTAAGACACAGCCCCGACTCTTTTGTAGTTTATGATCTAGCAAAAAAGAAGCAGACATAAAAATAAATCACAGTTATGGAGGGCTTAATTCCTATTATTATATAGCCCATTATGAAAACATAAGATGTAGAGAGAATATTTTACAGAATATTTTACCCCTGTGTTGGGTGGGGATTAAGTTAGGGATCCTCAAAAAGTGACATTTAATCTAAGAAAGTTGGGTGCTGAAAGATAGTGGCCCCATGTGAGAACAAGAGGTAGGTGCTGACAAAATACAGAATTTGTTTCCATTTATCTCTCTCCAGGGCAATCCATTCTGTGATAGCATCATGGCTGGTTAGTAGGCTTTCATATGCAACTCTTTAATTTCAGAATTATGAATGACAAACAGGCAACAGGAGAGTTGGTATCCCGCCTTAACAAACTCCAGGGATGCTAAAATTCTAATAGCTTAACAGAAAATTTTGGACCGTCAAAAAAATTAGAATGGCTTTTCATTCATTGAGGATTTAAAATATGTGTGGAAAAAATAGCATTATTTTTAAATTCCCAAGGATGATTAGGAACAGCAAGAACAAGATTATATGGGCCAATATTTTTAGGTATCTGGGATAAAACATTTCTACCTAGAATCAGAGTTCTGATGTTAAAATCTCTGCTGTGTCACCTTCTTGTGCAGTCATATGCAAGTTATTGTAATGGGTGTAAGAAATATACTGATATAGTTGGTATTGAAATCTACTGTGTCAGGAGCCCTTTCAGACAACTTGCACACAGTAAGTCACTTAATGATAATTGGTCTTATCCTTAACTTTTTCACCTAAAATTGACCAATGGTGATAGAGTTTGCCTCCTATAGTTGTCATGAGACTTCTGAAATTAAGCCACTCAGACAAGGGAGGGACTTTTCACAGCATTGACGATAGCTGCCCACCCCTCTTTGTTCATAACCTTCAGGATTTTTTTTAAATTACTCCTGAGAGGCTCTGACAATATCTGACTAATACAAATGTAGAGGCTCACAACCTTCAGGATTTTTAACCTTGTCCACCAACACTTTCAGATAGTAAAAGGAACAGCTTCTGTCCAGGGTTCTGAGACGGCATCACAGCACTGAAGCAGAAGCAGCTATTCCACTCTCTCTCTCTCTCTCTCTCTCTCTCTCTCTCTCTCTCTCTCTCTC
>JADRCD010177924.1:28876-49762 GCA_019843815.1 Montemys delectorum
TCTCTCTCTCTCTCTCTCTCTCTCTCTCTCTCTCTCTCTCTCTCTCTGTGTGTGTGTGTGTGTGTGTTCTCATTCTGTAAACTGGAAACCTCAGGCCACTATTGAAATGTCCAGAAAATAAAAGAGGACTTTTTCATTATCTTTCAGTAGCCCTTTCATCTACACATATAACAGAAGTAGTTGAGTATTCACAACACTTGAATCACCTGTCACAGTCCACAGCCTGACTTAGATCCAAGTCAGAGGTGCCTCTGCCTGTGCTCTTCTGTTTCTGGGTAGCAACAGAATAGCTAAGGCAGACTCAGGAGTCCAAGAAAGCACTTCTTAAAATACAGAAGCCTTGAAATTTAATATTCTATAGACTCCAGTTTCAATCCTTGTGCTCAACATCAAGCATTCAAAGAAGATCCATGATATAAACATGTAGAAGCCTACACTATCAACATCAGTTTGAGTGCCCCGCATGGTGTGATCACTAATTATCTGTGACTAAAGGCAGTTTCAGTATTTTTCCTGGCCAGTGCATTATAGGGAGAGAACAAAGAACATTTAAAGGTGGTTAAATATATAAGTGAGTGGTATGGCAGATGAGAGTACCAGAATTTCAAGGGGTGCAGGCAGTGCTATGGGAGCTTTGATAGAGAAGATGTGAGCAATGAGCTTCTGACTCAGGATAAGGAAGAGTGTGTCTGTGGAAGAAGGAAAGGCTATGATAAAGGGGGAGAAGGACAGAGACAGAGAGACAGAAAGAGAGAAACACACAAGAGACACAAATACACAGAGACAGAGAGAAGAGAAACGGAGGGGAGGAGGGAGGGAGAAAGAAAGAGAGACAGAGATACACACACATACAGAGAGAGACAGACAGAGAGACACAGAGAGGGAGACAGAGGCAGAAAGACAGACAGAAATAGAAGAGAAGAGAGAGAGGAGGAGGGAGAGAAAGACAGAGAGACATAGAGGGAGAGACAGAGAGAAAGAGACACAGAGAAAGAGACAGAGGCAGAGAGACAGAGAGAGAAGAGAAACAGAAGAGGGGGGAGAGAGAAAGAGAGAGATACACATAGAGACAGAGAGACAGAGAAAGGGAGAGGGAGGGAGAGATAGAAAGATGAGAGAAAGAGAAAGAAAGAGAGAGACAGAGACAGAGAGACAGAGAGAGAAGGGAAAAGAGAGAGGGACAGAGACAAGAATATCCAATGCTTCCTCCAGGAGAACCATTTTCCAGCATTCTTAGTTCTGGTTTATGTTCCACAGGCAATGAAGAGCTAATGAAGGCTGACCACTTTCACACATGAAGTGATGCCCAGTGATGTGTGACACATTCTGGAGAGGGCAACGGCAGCAGGAAGACAATTACACCCATTTTGGAGGAAGCAGCTTTCCAAATAGTGAGTAATTCTAGTATGTCTCTGGGTTGAGAGGTTTAAATTTCCATTAACCTAGAAAAGGTCTGAGTTGAGAGTGGAAGATCTTTGGTCTTTGGGGGACTTGACAGGGTCTGCAACTTTGGCTCTCTATCTGAACCACATTACCAGAATCTAATGTTAGTTTAGCTAGAGGAAAAGTTCTCACTGGAGGGAAGAAGAAATGCAAGGTCATCTGTTTTGCCATCATTGGTGATTTACCAGCATCCAGCGAGCTCCTGCTTATCACACAGGGCCCATCTGTGCACTTAATAAAAGCAGGGGAGCTCTCCACTGGGAAGCCAGATCATCATAGTTTGTCCAATAGGTGTGGGAGACATGGTCTGTGAAATGAGCTTTGTTGTCCCCCTTTAAAGCAGGGGCTATTTAAACCTTGCTGCCTTCTAACAAAATGTAGAAATGCATGATAAGCCTTCTTTCAAGTAAGGAGGCGTTCAAAATCCCATATTCCCCCTTGCTATTCTGTGTTCTAGAAACTGCAGATTTTCATCCTGCCCAAGAGGGAACATGATAACACTAGGTGTACCACGTATGGAGAAAGGCTGCTAGAAGTATGGTTGCCACCGGGATTACCAACCTTCAGATTCAGAGTTTTTGGGTACCCAGCACTGCAGAGTAGACACTTTTATCCAGGATTATGCCTTCTCTGTGTGGTATCTGACAGACAAATAGATCTGGAAGGCAATATTTAAGTGAACCATCCCTTAAAGTGACCAGTGGCTGTTGCCTTTCAGGAATATTATACATTAGCTGTGATATTATCTGTATTATTGTAAGTGTCAATAATAATGCCAGCATCAATATTTGTGTTAGTGTGGTAAGAAAAAAAAAGCCTCGAGCAATGTTTTGACACAAGTCAGAGCCCAAGAAATATTTATTTCCTTCCACTGAAATTTTGCCTTTCATTTTGGGGAAAAATTAGTACTCTCTGTTCCATGCAATAAATACTTATTAAGACTCACCTTGCTGTGTGTGAATCTCACTTAGAAGGGGAAATAAAATAGTCATCAGCGGTGGGTTGAGGGAGGGAACTAGATGGGAGAGGGGATGAGGAGAGGTGTGGAAATGGTGATCAGGGGTGGGAGGAGGGGCGGCAAGAGTGAGAATGGAAATCCATGGGAGAGGGAGGGCATCTCTGGGACTAGATGGAGGCCTGGGATGGGAGATGCTACAGGGAGTCTGTGGAGGTGATCCTACCTGAGATTCCTACCAGCAGGGGGATATAGAGACTGACTGAAGTGGCCACCTCCTGTAGCCAGGCAGGACTTCCAGTGGAAGGAGAGGAGCATCATCCTACCCACAAAAACCTTCAACCTGAAATTTGTCCTGCCTACAAGATGCACAGGGATAAAGATGGAACAGAACCTGAGGAAATGGCAATCAATTACTGACCCAACTTGAGACTCATCCATGGGTCTTGCAGACAGAAGCCTCAAACCTTACATAATTGTCTCCTGAGAAGTTTTATCCATCTACATGGAAGTTCCATCCATACATGGAACAGATGTAGAGCCCCGTAGCCAACACCAGGCAGTGATTGTGGAATCTTGTAGAAGAATGGGGGATAGAATTCAATGCACTGAGGGGTCAAGGACAGACAGCACAGGAAGACCTGAGAAGTCAATAACATGGGCCTATGGAGGCTCACGAGACTGACTCACCAACCAGAGAGTATTCAGGGGCTGGACCTAGGCTCCCTCCCCCCACATTTGTAGCAGATGTGCAGCTTGGTCTTCATGAGGGTCTCCTAACAAGTGGAGTGGGGGCTATCTCTGATTTTGTTCCCTGCCACTGGATCCCCTTCCCCTACCTGCCTGCCTGGTTGGGCCTCAGTGGGAGAGAATGTGCTTAGTCCTGCTAGGACTAGATGTCCCAGTGTAGGGTGCTATCCAAAGGGGGATTGTGATCCGCACAATCGTCTCACCAGCAAGAACGCATGCGGACACCAGGATCCTTCTGCAGCAAGCATTTATTGCGATGCGAAGAGGAAGACCCCAAGCCCCGAAAAGGCACTGCTTATATACACCCTGGAGCGGCATGTTCATTTCTGATTGGCTGTTTGCTCATTACCTCATGTGACGCCCTGGGATGGGCTGTGACTTGGCGCGCTCTGGCCCTTAGCACATGCGCAGACTACTTGTTTACAGGGAGAGGACACCGGATGCCGGTGCCATGTTGTAATGGCGATTGAGCCAGCTCGGGCGTGGCTCTCTACAGGGGATGGCCTCTCCTTCTCTGAGAATGGAAGGGAGTAATGGGGAGGGGTTTGTAAGGGCAAGAATGAAAGGAGAGGAGGTTGCCATTAGGATGCAATGTGAATAAAAAATAAGTTATGAAAAAAAGAAAAGACTCATATTGCTGAATTAAATAAATGCTGCTTTGCATCCTTTGGTATTTTAGGAAGAGTTTGGGTTTAGAAGAATGTTGACTGGGTGGATTAAATCTA
Source organism: Montemys delectorum (assembly GCA_019843815.1). Lineage (NCBI taxonomy): Eukaryota > Metazoa > Chordata > Mammalia > Rodentia > Muridae > Montemys > Montemys delectorum. Next base: position 32,750 of record JADRCD010177924.1, read on the forward strand.
TGAAGACAAGTTGTAGTCGTGTGCAGAGGAGAGAATGTTTTCTTGGTAAGTTTGGTTTGAGGAAGATAATAGTGGGGCTGGAGAGATGGCTCAGCCATCAAAGGCTAGGCTCACAACCAAAAATATAAGAGAGTGAAGGCAGAGACCAAGGCTTGGGATCTGGGTGCAGCATGAAAATGAATTATGCAAAGAAGATAGCAGATTCTCACTTGGGGTTTTTCATGAAGACAATTATGCTAGGTTCCTGTCTGCAATCATTGATTCTAGCATCCAGCATCAGTGGGAACACCCTGTTCTGACATAAGTTGCCTGGAGGACCTACTTTTTTACAGAGCAAGATGTATTCTATCAGTGATCTTCTTTCTCAGGACAAGAGTAACAATTTCATTTCTTGAGTTGACACTTTAAAGTATCAATGAATCAGTTTGGTTTGTTAAATAGGTAAGGTCACTTGTTTTGAGCTCACGTCAGTCACAGACTAAGCTACTGTTCTCCTTAAACACTACACAGGATAAATCAGCCCACTTCACAGGATACTACATCAAGGCACAGAGAATTACTGGCCTTCACTCATGTTAACAATTCTGGCAGAACCAGGATTGGACCCCAGGGGATCAGATACCAGAATCCATTCAAGATTATTCTTATTTAGAATCACACAGAGTCCTTTTTAAATGTTCTTAGTAGAGAAAGGTTAAGCAATTTGCTACAACTCCACTAGCAGACTTCTAGTAGGGCTTGAATTGCTATGGAACAGGCATTCATAGTCTCAAAGGAAGCTTGCATATTTAAAGCACGTATGTATGTATGTGTATATGTTGCCAACACAGCCTCAGTGTCAGCAAAATAGAATTCATTCTGGGAGGACTAGTTAGCACTCCTTTATCTTCCTTTCAGGAATTTTTGATCAATACCCCCTCTGATTGTGGCAAAATTGTGCAACTAACCTGAGGTTTTGTGAAAATATTCTAAATTTCTATAGTCTTTGTCTCACTGTTGAGTAACTTTAATCAGACATTTGAGGTTATAGATGAATGTGATATAGATGTATACATATGTATATATGTGTATATCCTGTATGCATAGATTGCATACATCTCTAACAAGTAGAATACTAAATTATCAAAAGTGTGGGACGATATCTGAGGTCAGATGTTTACTGTTAAGTTCAGGAAGAGTGTTACAGAAACCATCTATGCCTTGCTTCAGGATGGATGAATTGGTGTTAAAGGCTTTTACAGATATATTTTAGTTAGTAAGTGGGGATAGAATAACAGAATTAACTCCCTGCCTTAATGGTTCAATGGGTAGAGATAATGATTGCTGGTGGCCACTCACATTTACATTCAAAGAAACAACTGGACCTCAATCATGACCCTTCTGATTGCTCTCCTCGCTCTCCCACTCCTTAAAGCTGAGTCTTCACCAGCTGAACCACTTTACTAAACATGCAAAAATGTGAGGAACCACACTCAAGGGATGCAGCCACCAAAATAAAGATGATTTGCCCTATTATAGAACAAATGTTTTATTTCATTGACAATATTAAACCATGTTAAGAAGACAAAGGGAGTGGGGGTGTCCAGATGGCCTAGTGGCTAAAGGCATCTGCCTAAGAACCTCATGATTTGAGTTCAGGCTCTGGAATCACATGGTGGAAAGAGAGGCCTACCCTCAGAAACTGTCCCTAGGATTGCCATACATATGCCATGCCACAGACAGTAAGTAATTAAGTGTAATAAGATAGAAGGAGACAGAGACAGAGACAAGAGAGAGACAGAGATGGAGAAGTAGACAGAAGAGGAGGAGGAGGAGGAGGAGGAGGAGGAGGAGGAGGAGGAGGAGGAGGAGGAGGAGGAAGAGGAGGAGGAGGGGGAGAGGAGGAAGAGGAAGAGGAGGAGGAGGAGAAGGAGGAGGAAGAGGAGGAAGAGGAAGAGGAGGAGGAAGAGAAGGAGGAAGAGGAGGAAGAGGAAGAGGAGGAGGAAGAAAAGGAGGAAGAGGAGGAAGAAGAGGAGGAGGAGGAGGAAGAGGAGGAGGAAGAGGAGGAAGAAGAGGAGAAGGAAGAGGAGGGGGAGGAGGCGGAAGAGGAGGAGGAGGAGGAGGTGGTGGCTATCAAGATGCTTCAGTGAGTAAAAGCACTTGACCCCAAGCCTGAGACTCTGGGTTCTATTCCAAGGACCCATGATGGAAGGAGAGAGAAAATTCATGCAAGCTGTCCTCTTGACTTCTCCACCAGTTCTGTGGCATGTGTGTTCACACACATGCACACACACACAATGTACTCATGTGCATGCACATGTGCACACTAAAATAAAATACACTTAGAAGTTTAAAAGATGAAAAGCAGATAAATTAAAAGTAAGAAATATCAATGGCACTGTATGAAACTCATTGAGCCCAAGCTGAACAAAATAAGCTTTAAAATACAGAACTGTATTTTAAAAGCAAATACATTTGACCCCTTCACAGATTTTTGATGGTATTAAGGAATATTCTGATTTGGGTGGATAATAATGATATTAAAGTAAAATTTATAAAAAATGATAGCATCAAATAGCTCTTGCTTTTTAACGTGTATATTTCAGCATGTAAGCTATTATAAAAGGAAATTGACTATCAGAAAAATGGAGATATATGTCATGTTTGTGGGTTGAAAGGACCCCAAGTGGTTAAAGTGGGACTATCCAAGCTGATATTTACATTACATACAATCCAGGGGCTGGAGAGATGGCTCAGAGGCTAAGAACACATACTGTTCTCATAGATAACCTAAGTTCAGTTCTCAGAATCCATACCAGGTTGCTCACAAACACCTATAACTTCAGCTCTAGGGGACCTGACACCTTTTAGTCTCTGTGGGCATCCACTCACATAAATAAAATAAAATAAAATAAAAATTTAAACAATACAGTCCTATATTGTTGTCTGTAAAGCTAACCCTTAAGGACTAAGCCATCTTTCCAGCCTTTTATTTTGTTATATATGGTTTTTGAGTGAATGAATGCATGAATACCTCACCACTAGGATAAAAGTTAACAACTGAATTATCACTAATATCTGTCGGGAGGGGAAACTCAGTTTTCTCCAGTGGAACGGCACTGGGTCTAGCAAGCACTCCAGGGCAGTTTTGGACTAGTTGACCAACAGATAGTGGACGACAGTCTTTAATGTACTTTCATCTGGCTGCAGTCTGGCTGCTTGTCGTTGGTGGTTGGTTCCCATGGGCCATTGTAGTTTGCTTCCTAGCTTTTGGTGGTTTGTTGTTCTATTGAGTTTTCGTTTTGTTGAGAAAGAACTTAAGGTTGGATGGGTAGGGAGAAAGAAAGGATCTGAAAGGGCTTGGGGGAGGGAAAGAATATAATCAAAATATATTTAAAATAATAAAAAGTAGTAGAACTATTTTATTTGTTTTTCTTTTTCTTTTCTTTCAAGACAGGGTTTCTCTGTGTAGCCCTGACTGTCCTGGAACTCACCCTGTAGACCAGGATGGCCTCGAACTCAGAATTCTGCCTGCCTCTACCTCTGCCTCCCAAGCACTGGGATTAAAGGCATGTGCCACCACTGCCCAGCAGTAGAACTATTTTAAAAATAGAATTTAAGTTATAATTCTATTCTGATTTAAGTATATAACTGATGGGCTGATTCTAAAATTCAAAATAAAACCAAAGTGCCTAGATTGGCATCATCTTCAACAACAACAACAACAACAACAAAAACAAATCCAGGACAAGGGTGAACTTAGAAATTTTGTGTTACTTGATTTTAAGATCAGCTTGTGATAGTTAATCTTGATTGTCTAATTTACCAGAGTTAGAGTCTCCTAGGAGACATACCTCTGTCTGTGTGTTTCTCCCTCTTAAGGGGTTTTCAGAGATGTTTAACTGTGAGAAGACTCCTCCTTGAATATGGGTAGTATCACTACAAGAAACGTCTAGCTGAAAGAAAGAGGTTAAAGAGGAAAGGAAATGTCATCGAGGCTCCTGACTTATCAAAGAATAACATTTTCCCACACAAAATAATGTGAATTTTTTGACATCAATTCACTCATGAAGAAAAAGGCACAGGAGAGCAGAGGACAGTGCCCATATCTCCTGTTGAGAAGGATGGAAGCCATGTGGCAGGCCTCCTTCTTGCTGCAGCTAAGGGCTGCTCTGACTGTTATGATGGACTGTACCCTAGAACAGTGAGCCAAAGTGCTTCCTTGTGTGAGTTGCTCTCATCAGGCGTTTGTTTCAGCAGTGATAAAATTAAGGCATATACTACTACAACAATAAAGCCTACAACAATAAAGACATCATGGTCCACAGATTAAATCACACTCAGATATATAGAGAGCATAATGAAGTTGAGAAGGAGGTCTACATTATATGGTCAAATATTTAAAGGCATTCATTATAAAAATGTTATAAGTGACTACAATTATGGAAAAAAGAAAAATATTACTCTTCATCTTGTTCAGAAATTTTAATTCAAAATGAACCAAATAATTATGAGAGCTACAACGTCCATACTTCTGGACAGCTATGTAAAAGAAGGTCTTTATAACACTGGGCTTGGCCAAGGTTTCTTAAATGGATTAATAAATTATTCTTCAAGAGAAAATGTCAAGGAAGCAAAGGAGTGAGAGAAGATTAAGAAAAATAGAAAACTCGAATCTGACCCTGGCACATGCATAGTCACCAACTGCTGTGTAACTTATTGTCCCAGTCAGCTTTGTTATCTGTTACACACTTGACACCCCTGGGAATTTCAATTGATTCAATCGGATTGGTCACTGTGCACGTCTGTGGGAGCATTTTTCGGATTGCTGACTGATGCAAGAGGACCTGATCCACTGTGAGTGGTGCAATCCTGGGCTGAGATATATGAGAAAGAACATGAGCCCAAGAGCAAGTCAATAAGCCTCATTTTTCCGTGGTCTCTACTACTGTGCAACCTGTAAGTCAAATAAAGCATTTCTTCCCCAACTTGTTTTTTGGTCTGTATTTATTACAGCCACAGGAGACCAAACTAGGACACTGTAACTCTTAAAACATAGCTGCTTTAGAAGCTACACTTTTATTATTATCTCTGATTGTTTCTGAGGGGCGACACTTGAAGAATGGGTTATCAGAGATGTCTAGACCCATAAGCCTTCAAATGACTTGTCAAGCTGCCTTGGGGGCTGTGAATCTCAAGTCTTTGTCTCAAAGGAGTTCTCAAAGGTGGAGAACTCCTGCTTATTCCACTGGTTAATGGCAGGACTCAGGGTTCCATTCCTCAATACAAGGTCCCCTTCATAGGATCCCTGAAAGCATCTTTTAGAATAACTCCTCTGAGAGACACAAAACCTGAGGTGTAAGCCCTATATTTCATAAATCAAAATTTAATATTAAAAGGATGCTTCCAAAATTCTTATGTAAAACCACAACCCTAATTATGTTACCACATTGGGAAAAAAAAAAGCTTTAGGGGAAAATAGGGTTAGAGGAATGAAGCCAAATGGGGAGAGGGTCCTTAACATAGAGAAAAGTTGCTAGATGTTAATGGTTAGTTGGTAGATATTTTCAGTTAGAATCTAAAGATACACAGTTTTCTGTATACCTGTGGGTTTTTGTTGTTGTTGTTGTCTTGTGGTTGTTGTTGTTATTTTAAAGAGGATATGTTATAGTAAAATGAGGACATAACAGAAAAATGAGATCCCTGACTGGGGATGTATCTCTTATAAGAGGCAAAGGTACTTTTTGGTTAACAGCCATAAGCAGTTCCAAGGCAGTGGCTCTGCAGAATAAAAGAGGAAATAGCTTCTGAGTGACAGGGAAGCCAGCACGACAGACAACCAAAGCACCTGGCAACATCTAGAAGAGTGCCAAGGACTGATCTGCAGTTTAGTCTGTCTGCTAGGGAAGAAGATGAATATAGAAATATAAACTGTTTATTTTAAAATGAATCTGTCCTGAGATAAAGGGTAAACAGGAGGAAATATATAATTCATGTCTTGAGTCAACAAAGAACGATAGTACTTCAATACCTTTGTTCAAAAATGTGAATATTTGATTTAGACTTATCCCAAAATCTGTGATAACTGTACTTGATAAATTATTGTCCTTCTAATTGAGAAGGCAATAGAAAAAGTCCCTGGTACTGTCACAGGAGAGGCACATCCTACAAAAATGAAAGAAATATCTAAGGGTCCAAAAGCTATCATTATTATTATTATTATTATTATTATTATTATTATTATTATTTGTTTTTTGAGACAGAGTTTCTCTGTCTAACAGCCTTGGCTTTCCTGAAATTTGTTTTGTAGACTAGGCTGGCCTCAAACTCACAGAGATCTGCCTGCCTCTGCCTCCCGAGTGCTGGGATTAAAGGTGTTTGCCACTAACAGTTATCCTTAAAGAACTAGCTGAGATCAGCCATGCAGAGAGCTGCCGATGTTTGTCTAAACATGCTTGGTCCATTACTTGTACATTACCATGTGTATGTGGAACTTGAATAAGAATAAAATATAATTTCATTAGCCAAGTCACTCTTTGAAGGGTAAGAGCAGAGATTCAAAGTGGAGAAACAGTCTTTCTACTCACATATAGAAGGTAGTTGCAATTGAGGGAGGGGTCAAGCCAGGCCTGAAGGATTGATGGCCATGTGTGATGTGAGAAAGCCAGGACCGGGTCAGAATGTGAGAATTTGGAGTCTGACTAATAGCACAGAACCCTGTGTAAGGTAACTTTTGGAATGAAAGATTCTCTTGGAGCTTTCCTTTAAAAACCTTGATGCAGTGCTAGGCCTCACGTGGTCAGACTCAGCTATTTTATACATGGCCTATGTCGGGAGCTTCCAGTGTCATCTCTTGTTATTCTTGCCCCACCAAGGATTGCATGGCATAAGCCTGTAAACTGATGTCAGAGAAAGACTTCCCTAGAAAGGAGTAGATATACACATTTTCCAACAGCTGGCAAAGGTTTTCAGGTCAAAGAAAGGCACTTTGCTATGTTTTTGTTAATGTGACAAGGTAGAACAGGCTGGCCTTGAACTCATGATCCCCCTACCTTGGCTTCCTAAGTACTGAGACTGTAGGTTTGCACACCACATCCCACTTACAGAAGCAGTCTTGTTTTCTGATTTCCCCCCCACCCCTTAGGCCCTTCAATGAAGAGACATTTGTTTTTTGCAAAATGCTAAGAATTTACTGAAAACTATTGATATTTTAGGAAATTTAAAAATCTACCTTGTTGCACAGTATTTAAGTCACACTATTGCTTAAAATTTAGATGTCAAGATGAAGAAAAGAATCTTTCAGATTCAAGGAGCTTTGTTCTCAAAAACCAATCTAGGGCATCTCATTAGCCATGCGCTGGGGGGATTGCTCATCAAGCAATCCCACATTTTACCCAAGCTGAGAAGGGGCCCCCCAAAAAGGAACAGTTCATCTTGGCAAAATCCGGTTTAAACTGTTAGCAGTTGGTCCAGCCTCTGATAAAGCTACTTTCACTTTGTTTCTATGAAAATGAGATTAGACAAAGTGAGAGGCTAATTCTTCAGTTCTAGAGCAGGGGTTTTGATACCAGGAGCTCTGAGCTCATTTTACATCACATAGCATTTAGCTTTGCCACCTGCTTAAGGGCACAGGCAAACTGAGCAAACGTTTAACTGGGGTGGGGGAGGTTCAGGGGGAAATAAAAGAAAAGATTAAAATGGGAAATAAAAACTCATTTTCTTCTGCAAGAAGGTGGGTGATGAACAAAATTGCTATTTGTTGTCCTAAGTGTTTTTCCTAAATTGAGTCTACAAAATTGTATTTCAGTCTCCCAAAAGAAGTCAATCTTTTTTTCCTTTGTCTTCGTTTAACACTTTTCTGTTCAGCCTTTCTTCCGTCAACAATGTGAACACAAAATGTGTTGCTGATCTGAAATTTGTTTCTTGTCGGGTGTGCAAACACTTTGTAGTTCATAGAGACGTGGCGATTTTCTAGATTACCATTTCATGGTAGACTGCACACCAAAACAAGCAACTGAACCTGTGTCTTTTACGGATGATGTGGGTGGGTGAGGAGATCCAAAGGGGACCGGGTAGGGAGCCACAGTTCCCAGAAGTAATCAGATAAAAAGGGCCGTGTGGCATTAGTGTGTTAGCTTTGTCTAAGTCCTAGCATCTTCAACGGACCAGCCTCCTCTTCATTTGTCACCCCAGCGCACCTTTTGTGCTAATCATCCCCCTCCTCGTGCCCCCTCCCCATCACCCAGAGATGGCTGACTAGCCTCTTCGCTTGTACCATTATTTCCAGCAAGCTTGGTACATCTGCAGTAAATCCTAGAGGATTTAGGAGTGGGCCAAGGAAGTCTGAGTGACAGGATGGGGTGATAAGGCCTGGATGCAGCTGAAAGGAAAGCTTTTCATCCCTGCCTGATGTGGTATCTGAAGATCTGAGTTGATCAAGTGGGGTTTTGCCAGCTGTCTTGAGTCTTTACACAAGTTAAAAAAAAAAAAAAAAAAGAAACTGTGAGCATTTCCCTTGTTCTCTATTAAGCTTGCTTGTTAGTTCCGATGACAAAAATTTCTCTTCTCTTGGATTCTTCTTCCTTCCTTCCTTCCTTCCTTCCTTCCTTCCTTCCTTCCTTCTCTCCATCCTTTCTTCTTTCTTTCTTTCTTTCTTTCTTTCTTTCTTTCTTTCTTTCTTTCTTTCTTTCTTTCTTTCTTTCTTTCTTTCTTTCTTTTAATACAGTGATTGGCTGGGAGGACTGACAGGTGCTATTTAAGACCAGGCATTAGATGAGCCTGGAAGCTGCTTCAATGGATGGTCCAGATGAAAAGGCAGGCCCCTGCTTTGTACAGCAGCCACAGACAACTCTCAGGTGTGAGAGCAAGAAAAGTGGTTTAATCAAAACTTCTCAGCTTGTTTGTAGAGGGCTTCTGACGAACGTCTTCAAAGCAGAGATACTTCCAAGAAAGCTCAAATCCACTGCTGCTGCTTTATGTATTATTTTTCTCTTCTTGGGTTTTATTTTCTCACTTATCCAGAAAAAAAGTGTACTAGGAAGTGTTTGTTTACTGGCAATGACCTCTCTGTCTCTGTCTCCCTCTCCCTCTCCCCTTTCCCCCCTCCCCTCTCGCTCTCTCCCCCTCCCTCTCTCTTTCTCCCTCTGTGTTTTATGTGCTTCGAATGTAAGCATAAATGAAAGAAGAAGTGTGGCGTAGGGCAAGCATTTTGTGACAAGAGTCTGTGTGGTCGTTCAGACGCTTGACTGTGGTAACTAGAATTTCAGGACATCCTGCTAGACTTTGTATCCATCTCAGCTATGTCTTAATAACAAGTAACTGAGGTCTTCAATGGCTCACAGCAACAACATCTTGCTCGTTATGGACCATGCTCTGTGCCCATCCAGGGTCATCTCTGCCCAGTGCCATTTCCCTCCATCCTCTGGGACCTGCATGTTATAACATAGGAAGGACCGATAATGCTGAGTCATGCACCCTCTCAAAATCTGTTTCTGCTTACAATTCTTTAGCCTTAGCATCCTACCAAGCATGGATTTCATCCCTTGTATGGAGAGAAAAGGATTCTTCATGAAGGAAGCAGCCTTGTGGGGACACAGTGACACAGTACCTGGCAGCTCTCAGTCTGTTGTGGTAGGAAACTGGTGCCATGTATGGAACCATGTGGTAGAAGTTCTTGAGGGTAGAGGCCAGAGAGGCTCCAGTGTTCAGCTCGGATGGCTGAAAGGTATCAGTATTATGGTAAAATGATATGTGTGCAGGGGTTCAGGTATTTTTACCTGAAAGAACCATTTTTAAATATTGCTACATCTATATATGACTAAAAATAAAATTATTTCTCTCCTTGAAGAAGGAATGTCATTTACTAGGTGTTTCTGAACTGTAACACTTGCAGGATATGAAGAGGTGACTCTCTTATAGAAATAAGATGAATACAGCCACATGCTGTAAAGCATAGCTATAGGACTCATGTACTATCCTGGAAGCTCTAATACACTCCTTCCCAAATAAATCACTTGTTTCCCCTCAGAGATAAAAAGTGAAAGTTGTCTTAGTTTCTTGCAAATAGACTCCAAGATGGAATGCTGCAGACAGCAGAGTGACTAAGGGATTTTCTTGGGAGATTCACTTGTTGGGAGATTGGGGTGGGGGTGGGGGGAAATGAACAGAGGAAGCTGGACCACAGTATGGTTGCTTCAAAGGTAGCCAATCTTATGTAGGCTTCCTTCAAAGGTAGCCTATGAACCAACGCAGGTTTCAACAATGACCTAACTCCTTGGTTTTGCTTTAAATTGAGACAACTGAAGCTGGGTCTCTATACTCCCTCCCACTTTAAGCCTTCAGTAGATACTAGTCCTGGGCTAAAGCTCAGGAGAGACGTGGCCTAGGGTGACTGATTCCCAGTGAATCACCAGCAAAGGATATTCTTGGTAGCTGAGAATGGTGCTTGCATGTAACTTTTTGAAGTTACAGCTCTTTTCAGTTCTTGAATGCTGTTTGTGAAACATCCTACAGTTTGGTTCTCACAGATATTTGTGTGGTTGACTAATATCTTCTGCTTCAACTTGAAGTGCCTTTTTAGACACTTCTAGCAAGGCAGGAGTTGCAGTGGTGAACGTTATCTTTTGAGAGTGGCTTTTCCAATTAATTTAAACAAAGGCTATTTTTTCCTGGGTATAGTAATTTTGGTTGATAGTCTACTTTCCTCATGAATTTGATTATATCAAAGCATTTTTCTTTCTAAGCGCCAATCTCTGACACTTTTAATGACACTCTGTTATGCTTGGAGACGGGAACCTAGCATGGCTTTCCTCTGAGAGGCTCTACCCAGCAGCTGGCTTGAATGCAGAGACCCACAGCCAAACAGTGGATGGAGCTTGGAGACTTCTAGAAGAATAGGAGGAAGAATTGAGGAATCCAAGGGGATAGAAACTCTACAGGAAGACCAACAGAGTAAACTAACCTGGACTCTTGGAACTCCTGAGACTCTCAGAGACTGAACTACCAACCAAAGAACATTCACTGGCTGAGCCTATGCCTCTCTTCACATATGTGGCAGATGTGAAACTTGGTCTTCATGTAGGTCCCAAACAACTGGAGTGGGAGCCCAAAACCAGTTGCCTGCCTATGGGATATGTTCTTTTAGCTGGGCTTTCTTCTTATCGGGCCTCAGTGGGAGAGGAGACACCTACCCTCTCTTAGATTTAAAGTGCCAGGGTTGGAGGATACCCAGGGGGTCTTCCACCTCCTCAGAGGAAAAGAGGGAATGTGGGAAGGGTGACTGGGAGGGGTCCAGTGAGTGAGATATAAAGTGAATAAGTAAAATAATAATAATAATAATAGTAATAATAATAATAATAATAATAATAAATACAGACATTTTTCTCCCATATAGAGTTTGTGCTGATAAATATACTGAGTGTCTTGTCAATGCTTTCTTAATGTGATGCTTTTCTTTCTTTGGACTTTTCTCTTTGTCTTTCAACAATTTGATTATTCTTTATCTTTTTTCCCTTTTTAACCTTTTTATTGATTCTTTGTGAATTTCACATCGACCACCCCAATCCCACTCATCTGCCTATCCCTTCATATTCACCCTCTGCCCTCACAACCCCCCTTCCAAAAGAAACAAAAACAAAAACAAAATCTTGCCATGGAAGCTTCAGTGTGTTACAGTGTATCCCACAGTACCCCCTTTTGTCCACACAGCTTTACTTGCAAATGTTCCTTGCAGTAAGTTATTGGTCTGGTTCAAGGCCTCTGGCCTCTGTTATGCCATCAGTATTGGATTCTCACTGAGACTCCTCTTAGATATCCTGTTGTTGCCCTGTGTCTCTGAGATCCTGCAGCATTGAATCTACAGGACCAGCCCTTTTATAAACTCTAGTAGTTCATAGATGGGGTAGATATTGGAGTGGGCCAACTCATAGCCCTGGATCTGTGCCTGGGTTTGCTGTCTCACACTCTCGCCACCGTGCCAAGCTCTCTAGCACTTCCTAGGCTAGCTCACCCGATGCTGCAGACAGCAAGGGGTTGGACCAGCTCTCTTACTGTCACACCCTTAGGCAGGGTCACGTGCCTTCATGACACCATGGTCAGTTCTATTGCACTGCCCAGGAAAGGTGCAGGGCCTGCTCTCCTGAATGTTATAGCCAGTGAGGGGCAAAGCCACCTCCTTTGTTTGCATGACCCCAGGGCTTGTTCGCCCTCCTGCCACAGATGTTGAAGCATGGGAAGGGGGTTCATTTCTCCATTGCCCATGCCACCACAGGGAAAAAGAGGGAAAGTGCCAGCTCTCCTGAGTACCATAGCCAGTAAGGACTGTGGCCAGTTCTTCTGTTTTAGCAAGGTTGCTATTCAACTTCTATGGGATTTTTTTGCTGACTGTGGTGTTTTGTTTTGCTTTGAGTATTTTTGCTTGGTTCTATTTTATGATTTTTATCTTTGGATTGGACTTGTAATTTGGTGATTTTACTAATTTTTCTTAGTTGTCTTTAAATTCACTGTGCTTCTTTATGATACTTGGCTTTGAATCCTTTGCTAAGCAGGCTGTAGAGTTCCATTACTTACAGTGGACACTAGTGTTTTGTCTTATTCTTTGGGTTTCTCTGCAATCTAAATGTTGTAGGCCACCATTGATGACTACGTGTTTGAAGAAGTAGTTATCGTTTTTGGACTTTACTGACTTACTGAGCAAGGAAAGCTCTTTGTGAGTCAGCCTAACCCAGGAGTCTTGGTGATTTGACTGGTTTGGGCTATAGATAGACCTGTTGTTGAGATAAGTGGGTAAGTAGACCTGAAATCTAGAACTATATACTGGTGTTCCTGATGCGTGTGTTTATGGGTTATCTTGGCACTGGGGTTTCATGGGGTAGACTTGTTGCTTGGGATATTGATGACAACCTGGAATTTGGGGACACAGAAAAGTTATACACTCAGCTTACTCCTCTCCTCCCCCAGGAGAGTTCCTAGAAGAGAAAATCCTGAGATGTCCGAAGTTATAGAAGCAATGCATTAGGAAGGTGGTTCTATCCATCCTTCCTATCCAAGGCATGTCTTCTCTTTCATTTCTGTGCTCCATGTGAGTGCAGTTGGATCCTATGGCGCTCATAAAAATATGTACACAAATAGATGACTTTCATATGCATGCTATTTCTGTGAGATGAAAATAGCTCAAAATTCTTATCATGCCATCATGATGATGCCTCTCAATGCCTTCTTCTTTATGAAAGTCCATAAAAGGAATTCCTGTTAGATTCTTAGTCCTAGGACTAATTCTTAGACATTGTAAGCTCTGAGTCAACCATATGCTTTACTATTTACTAAAATTCCCCCACCTAACTCAGGAGACTTCTTGATGCATGGAAATGCATTTTATGGGTCAACCCTAATCCTGTTCTTGTTTCATGTCTCTTATTTTGATAGTTTTAAATCTGTGTCTTAATTGAGAGTCTTTTTTTCTCTGTTTCTAAGTAACAGAAAACTCAACTTATTTTAATCAATGCTAAACAACTAAAGTTTGATTATGAGTCTATAATTAGTCTTAACCTTGGCAGAAATCTGAGAATGAACTAAATATTACCTGAATATATAGGAAGCACAGAAATGTAGATTCCAAAACTTAACCAGATTGTAGAGACAGCAAACTACCTGGACAGTCCCCTATTCCTCAAAATGTTGGAAAATCTGTCTTTAGCCTTCTAGTCCAGGATCATCTGACAAACCCTAAATGAAGCAGGAATTATGAAGGACTAGCTTACTCTGTCTTGGTAGAGCTAAACTGTAAACTATCCTATATCATGTGTCCTTTCCTGGGGCGTATTTTTGTCTGTAGATGAATTATGGCAATTTTTGTCCAGTGGCTACCTTACTGTAACTGGAGCAACTCCATATGGAGGTTTTGATGCTCAACTTCTTCTTTGAACCATGAAGAGGGTACTGTCAGGAGAAGTCATGTCCCTAGTCAAGTGATCTTTAATAATAAATTAATATTAAATGTCACATTCCTTGGGTTTCTGATGTTTTTAAAGAGTACTTATTTATATAAAGTGTATCTGAACTGGTAAACTTCGACTACTCCCTACTATTTCTATGTGAATAATATTAAAAACACTTCATTATAATTAAATCAGAATCTAATATAACCATGAGTTTACTACCTGGCCCTTAACTTGTGTTACTCAATCATCTTAAACAGTTTGCAATAGTAGCTATTAGAAGGACTGTGTCTAAGCCTTGTATTCTTAAATGAGTTGTATAGGCACAATGGTTATCTAAGAGTAACAATATTAATTTCAAATTTTGTATCAATATACAAGGTTCATATCAATGAAAAACTTCATCTGTATCAATATATGTTCTGCACCAATTTAAGAAATTATAACTTCGAATTGCATCAATTACAAAGATTTCTACTTTGTAATTGATTGTAGCTATACAATGCTTTGTTTAAGAATTAATTTAGTAACCCATCCTATCTATTTCCTTTCTGTTCAAAATCATGACCATTTCCAAACATCCCATAAAATGACAACTTATCTATAATTTATAAAATAACTGTAACCAGACTCCCAAACCCAAGGATGGGATGACGACTCTCCACAGCTTCTTCCTGCTAAATAGAGGTGACGAAACTTCTTTAAAGAGATGGGGAGGAGTAGAAAAATTAGAAAAATTGGTTAGACTTAAGAAGCAGCTTCGGTCTCTGTCATCCAGTCTCTGCATGCTTAGAAGACCCAGAGCTTGACTGAAGTTCTGACTGGATCTGTCTGAAGTGGCAGATGAACCGAGTCCACTGGGAATCAGCAGCAACCCCTGAAGCTGTTCTGGGTCAATCTACCCAACACATACAGAGGAAAGAAATAGTCTTTCCAAAGAAACTCGGGGCATTCTTATCAGAATGGGAGGAATGGTTGTACCAATGGCATACATTTGCTAGTATCTACTCTTCCCAATGTATTGATTTTTAAAATATTCTCAAGGTAGTTTTAGAAGCCAACTTGAGCATATTTAGTAATAAACTGGAACACATGCAAACCAATAAATACAGTGTGTGGTAAACAATGCCATTAAAAGTATAGCTGGTAAATGTTCCATAAGTAAGAGAGGAAAATGTACAGTTTTACCTAAAACTTTTTCCCAAGGCCAGCCTGTCTGCAGTTGTTTCTCAGAGAGTGATGACGATAGCCATTTCTACTTTGGGACATTTCCATGTATAGAGAACACAGATTCTTACGTATCAATTATTCATGAGCTCATCCCCACAGATATAAAAAGGCTGTACAGAACAAAAGCATATGCTTTAGATAGACAAAGAGATCTTTACTCTCTGTGATCGTGTGTTCTTGTTAAGAATGGAGTCTATAAAATGGCCTCAATGGTCATGCCATCTGCCCTGTTCAAAATGCAGCTTAGGCCGGTGATAAGACTGAGCTCCCAGGGCCATGTTGCTAGGGTTTGAATAGCAACTACATTAATTGTTATAGTTATAGACAAGACCAAATGCCATACCTTCACTGTGCCCCAGTTTACTATCTGCAAAGTTGATTGTTGTAGCCATACCGTGGAGTTTTCATGGAGATTCAATGATGTAAACTGTAAAACTAATCTATAAAACATACTTTAATATTGGAGGTTCTCAGTAAATACTATATAAGTATTCACACCCCATCACCTTAACAAGATAAATTACTCTTGGCCATTTTGAGCTTTTCTCCTTCAAAAAGATTAATTCAGCAGTCAGGGTCTGGTCTAAACAAGGTCAAGAGGCTGAAAAAAAAAGACTGCAGGATTTTGTTATATCGTATATAAGAAAGTTATGCTATTTTGTGAGGGACAGTTATTCTTTTTAGGAACAAATTGTAATTGAAATTCAAATGATTGAGATAAAAGATGAACAGCACCAGTTCTGAGATCAATCTTTCTGGCTTTAGTTAAGTTAGGAGACTAATATGACCTGCCCTTTCTCTAAGAAACGTGACAAGGAGCAAGTGAACATAAAGTCACCCTAAATCCTGGAGTGTCCTAGGCCACTAGATCCAGGTGTGTCACCTACAAGAGCCTATGTTAATGCTTCCCTCTCAAACTCTGTGATGGATGAAATTGCTCCTCCAAAATTATCTTCACTTCACAAAATTACCTTTCTGCATTTTAAATGAGTCAACCCAGTTCATATTCATAACAATCAAAAGACTAAGTCAATATAAAAGTGCTGGTGCCTTGTGTGAGATTTTTATGAGGTACCAGTTTTGGTACATACAGCATCTGCAACCTATAAAAAAGTAAAACTCAATAAAATAAAGTATATCTGTGTTTTATTTCTAAATGAAATATGACATCTAGTATATATACTTTCCAAATAATTAGTGTATTCTATAATTTAAAAATAATGAAAGACCACTCATGTTTCATAAAAATATTTTTCCTGTTTTTAACCTGCAATTGGTTGCATTTATACATTATACATTTATACATACTGATCATGGTATCCTTTCTTCAAGTCCTCCTGTGTACTGTATTTTTTAATATACTAGATATTTGTGAGAATCCTTAAATTTATTAAGCCTTTTGGTATAATTCTTCCCATAGTGCAAATTCACTTTATGTCTCTGTGTCATATTTTGGTGATTCTATCACTGTTTCAAACATTTCTATCATACATAATTAAAAATCATATTTGATAAATAAAAATCATATTAGACCAAAGTAGAAGTATTTTTTCTAATTCTCCATACTCTTGTCTGTCAACAACAGTGAAGATGAACAGGAGATTGTGGAAAGAATGAACCTGGGAAACAATTTATTAGTGGCTGGACTTGAACAAGATGCTGACTGACAGTTCCTATGTGAGACAGTCAGAAGCAACTGAAGCAATATGCCATGCTGCAAGCACCAGGACCTTTCTGGTTGATAGCCCTGAAGACATATGCTGTGGCCTCTGGGCCCAGCTCCTCCATCTCCTATCTTAACCCCCTCTATCAAGAACAAGCGATTGGTCAGGCGGTGGTGGTGCACGCCTTTAATCCCAGCACTTGGGAG
>JADRCD010177925.1:0-10360 GCA_019843815.1 Montemys delectorum
GGGGGGGGGGGGGGGGGGGAGGGAACAAGGAAAGTAGGTGCACAAACTATTTACCGCTTGGCCCTAGGTCCTGTGACATCAAGGATAGGTCAGCCACAGCGAGGTTGGCACAGCTGCCGGCAGTGACAGTGTTAACAGGGCTGGGTAAGGTGATCCCTTGAAACTGGAAGGACTTTGTGGAAGTTTTCAAAGCTTAGCTGTCAGCTGCCCAGCCCTTCAGAGGAAAGAAGGCTGGCCAGTTAGAAGGAGCAAGCCCCAGCCCAGGCCAGAACCCCCGCAAGCAGAGTGTAACTGCAGTTATAGGCACCAGGTTAGTGGTCTCACACACCTCTTCAGCCTGCTGACAGCTCTGGAGAAGACAACCCCCACACCTCCACCCCCACCCTGCCACCCTGAGGCGCCTTCTTTGTTCAGCACAAGACGTTTTGGCTCTGCTAACTGTTGGGGGCCACTGGCTTTCCTGCCAAGCCCACCTGTGATGTGTGTGGTCACCCGAGCCTGGGTGTGGCTGACTTGTGGGGGAGGGGGAAGAATCTCTCAAAACTGGACACTTGCTTTCAGGCATCCAAAATGAAACTGTTTCTAAAGCCAGGATAGTTTGGGGAAAACACACACACACACACACACACACACACACACACAAGTATGAGAGCTTGCCCGTTCACTCACACTGCTTCCTCTGGGTTTCTGTAGGCTGTAAGCACAAGTCTGAATTCCTTTCTGCTTCAGACGAAACCCAGGACAATTGTCAAAGCTACTAAACAGGCCCCAGGACCTCACCTGGTAGGAGGAAGAATGTCTCTGACTAAACTAATATGGAATGGAGGAACGTAGAGAGGCAAGGAGGGGGACAGGGAGAAGGACAGGGGACAGAGTAAAACCAAACAATATTGGGGATTAGGAATTTGTCTTGTATACTGCTAGAACAAAATAGTGGAACAAGCCCAACTGTGGGGGAAAGAAGTCTACATCTGCATGGGAGCCAATAAACAGTTTCCTAAGCTCATCTGCTTGCTTTGCTGAGTTTAGAAGACAAACTGATGTGGTGGTGGTGGTGGGGGAGCTGGGGGAGGAAAATGTAGGTAGATATCGTCACAGAAATCGTCAGGGTCTAGTCTAAGTTAAGACTGACTGTGCTCCAGGCAGGAGAAAGCATCCTGCCAGCCCTTTCAGTAGACAAGTAACTCCCTGCCTCAGCTGGACAGTTTTCTCTCCTTGCTAGGGCCCTCCACTCAAAGGTGATGAACAGTCAGTCACGCTGCAGAATTCCCTCTGCTCCCTGCAGCAGGCACAAGCTGAGTCTTCTAACCTGCAGCACGGAATGAGTCATTTGACGCTCCCGGAACAAAGTACTTGCAGCTGCCTCTCAAGACACTGCCTCCGTGTAGGTGGGACACACCTCTCAGGGCAGTCACATTTTTTTCCTCCTTCTTTCAAACAGGCAGGGAGTTCTGATGCTCCCAAAAGACCGGCTCTACCCCCTTGGCTCGGCTGCCCCTACAATGTGGATTCTGCTTCTCCGGGTTGGGACTGGAGTTTTAAAATAAAATGGATGATTTGACGTTACTTGATCTCCTGGAGTGCCCTGTGTGCTTTGAAAAGCTCGATGTCACAGCCAAAGTTCTCCCCTGCCAGCACACCTTCTGCAAACCATGTCTACAGAGGATTTTCAAGGCCCACAAGGAGCTGAGGTGCCCGGAATGCAGGACCCTGGTGTTCTGCAGCATCGAGGCTCTGCCTGCCAACCTGTTGCTGGTGCGACTGCTAGATGGTGTGCGCTCCGGGCAGAGCTCGTGGAAAGGAGGGTCCTTTCGAAGGCCTCGAATACTGACCTTGCAGGACAACAGGAAAGCCAAGAGCAGCCCCAGAAGTCTACAGACCAGCCCTTTCCGGCTGGTACCCAGTGTCAAGATCCACATGGATGGGGTAAGAGAAATCTTGCTTGCTAGTATGGTACACTTTGGAGGTTGGTTACGTGTATGCCAAGAGCTAGGAAACAGATTTCCTTCAGCCACATGTAGACAGACTTCCACCAGAGTACTGGAGATGATTGCCTAGAAATCAGTTGAGTGAGCTATGATCACTTTACAGAGATACAATGGGAACTCTGAGCCTGATCCATCTGACAATCGGTCTCAGAATTTTTAACGCCTGCTAGATTGTCTTTAGTTCTTTTCCAAAGGGAGTTGAATGAGGAAAATACTTGGTAATGATCGTCCTTGGTCTTTCTCTCTCGTATGCTGCTCAGGGCCAGGCCAATGTATGGGAAATGCCCTGGTGGTGAGGAACAAAGAAAAACTGAAAGTTGCCTTTGAGACTTCTGAGTATGTTTTCATATGTCAGGTGTTTGAAATTAGTCTAAATCTGTCTTCCCATCCCTTGTCTTAAAGTGCTGTTACAATGATGCTCAGTTACAGTGTGTTTGAAGTATACTTATCAAGACACTTGATGTCTGAAATCACACAAGAGGGAAGTGTCTATATGAGTAAACTGATTGATGGCAAAGGCTAGGATATATAATAGAACCCATGTGTATATGAACACCGCCAATGTATATCTACAAATCGAGAGAACACACAAAATGTGTGCTGGGCAAGGGTTACACTATAGACCCCAAACCATATAGATTATCCAGTAAAGCCTCCTATGTCTACTTTTGATAGCACATCCTAAGGACATTGTCTGGACCGCTGTGCAAGAACACAAATCTGGAGGAGAACACAGTCCTGCGAGTCCATCTGGATTATTTGTATAGTCATTCCCAGACTACCTGAACCAAAATGGACACAACACTATGGCTTAGACTATTGGCAGACTTAAGCCATCAAAGATGCATTCTTTGAAGCCCTGCCTACAGCAAGTTTTAATATTAGCAGCAGGGTCCCACGACTGACTGTTCTGGAGACTTTCAGTGGATACAAGTTAGTGTTTGGCCCTGGACTCTCTGCACACACATAAGAGGCCTAGGTTGTGCATTAACAGCTGCTTCCTAAAGCTTTCCTTCTGAGAATTCAGTCTCTTGAAGTTCACAGTGCCTTTAAGATAGCCATGTGGTAGGGTTGTGTGTGTGTAGATTCAAAAATGAGAGCGGGAAGTTGGTACAGTTTCTTTGCTGAAGATTTTTTTTATTGCGGTTGTGCTTGTGTGTGTGTGAACACATTCCAGAGAAGGGATGGGCGCTCACTTCTCGGGAAGTCTCAATCAATCAGAATCCACAGGCTTACAAAGGTAGAGTAGGGTGGAGAACAAACTTTATTCAAACATGCCTTGTTAACAGAGAAAAGCTATCCATCTCCAGGTTGGCAAATCCTCCTTGAATGCCTAACTCCTAGGAGTCTCTTCTTTTCTGTTCCCTAGGAAAGTCTGACTTGTCTTTCAGGAGATGCTCATCATCACTGTGGGGATGTTGCCTGGAAGGAGGCAGGCCCCCTGTACACTTTGCATACTCTGTTTAGGTTTTTGTCTTTCACTCACGTTGCCAAGAAGTGATTCCATGGGTACCAGGGAGTTGAACCATCCTCGAGTCACAGAGCATGCTCCTCCACAAGAGAGATGGAGAACAGAGAATATATAAGGCATTAAGATAGTGGGTGTCCTTGAACCTCTTCTTGGGGACTTGGAATATGAGACAAGGGAGACAGTGATGTGTCTTTGCCTAGTCACCAAGCTGTCCTGGACCTAAGCCTGTCATTAGGCTGGAACACAGATTTGAGCCCTTGAGGGCTTATGCTTTCCAAGAGAATCTGAATTAAAATAACATGCTTTTCAGAGAGAGGAGCGGCAGTCCACCACTAGCACCTTCAATTCATTCATTTCTTTCTGTGAAGTATTCATCTCATGCCCTTTGCCTCTTGCTGGGATATGAACAAGTCCATTCCCGGATGTTAATATGGTGTCATTCTACAACTTGTTTCTGCTTGAAAAATAGAGCTATCTTTCCTGTATGAAAGTATGAAACCATCTGCCTTCCAGCTCAGTCACTCTGAGACTGGACTTGCAACATCATTCAAACCACACACACACCCCCCCCCCCGGAGTTATTTTCCCTCTCTGCCTCAGTTTATCCAACCAAACCAATATCACTTCCCCCACTCCTTCTCTAAGGCACTGTGAAATTATCTTTGCAACATGCTGTATCACCATGGACAACATCTGCCAGGGAAATGCAAGCACCATCATTATCATTAATTTCAACTCTCGGTATGACCTTGGCCAAGCCACTTAAGTTGGCTGGGTCTCAATTTAAAATTCTGTAAAATGGGAAAATGTATTGTAAAAACAAGAGCAATACCTTGACACCTAACTAATTAGTGCTTGCAAAGCAGTCTGAGAGCCTCAGATGAAAGGCATTGAAAGATCGTTATCACAGTAAACATCACTATTGACTGTTTATTGTGCCCTGCCATCCGTGAGGCATTCTGGAAAAAAAAAAACAAAACACAGGAGTTATAGCCCTTGCAGCAAAATGGAACAGGCATTGTTATTAAACATGAGTCTATGGTGAACCTGGGGTAACACCGAGTCAAAGTACTCCCCTGAGCAGGGAAAATAATCTGTTGTCATAGGGTACCATTTTGTAAAACACCTCTTTCATAGGCCTCCTTGATAGCCTGGCACTCTGAAGGAGTTCATTTAACTTCCTACCCACAAACCCAAAGTCTGTTCTGCTCGCCCAGGCCCATCCACCAAACAAGCTCATCAGGATCCTTCTTGTTGGCTCAAAGAGGCCTGATGCCTGTTGTGCCAGCAAGTATGTTAGGGTGGAGCCAATGGTCACACCTCATGGTGCCAGCCCAAGAGAGAGAAAAATTAGCCCATTGTGCCTACACATCTAAATCCCTCCCAAGCTGATTGTGTAAAAAGAAAACTTGAGACATGGCTACAGGCCTTTACAGCATACAATTATTCCACACAGATTAGGAGCTCTGGTGGGCTCCTTCTGGTACAAATCCCTCAGCTCCTGGATCTTCCTCATGATGCAGCCAAGTGGAAGAAACTGCACAAGCCTTCCAAAAGATTTTTGAGTTGCCAAAGAGCTTCTCTCTTTTCCTTCTCATTCAGTGTAATAATATTTCTGAATTTTTATTCAGGAAATTCAGGGCAGGAAATAAAGGTATTGAGAAATTAAAACTCCAAACTCCGAGTCTGCCCCTTCAATGGTTTGTGTACTCTAACTGAGTCACTTAAACCTCGGGGCCTTCAATTCCCCATCAGCAAATTGAAGATAATAGTTGTACCTACCTCAGAGTGTTGTTGAAAGATATAAGGAGTTGATTCACGCCCATTAACTCTTAGTGCACTGACTGGCTCAATAAATATTAGCCGTGACCATTACTGAAGTGACTCAGCACTTTCTACTCAAAACTACCCACCCTCTCTCACCCCTTTGTGAATTAAATGCCACCCCAAAAGGATTCTTGGTACCCTGCTTATCTGCCATGTGTGGTTTTCTTCTAAATGCTCTATGAGCCATAATTCAAGTCTCTGACGTCTCAACACAGGCTGGCTTTGAGGCTCCATTCCAGAACCATATACAGAGAGCAAGAGTCTGGTTCACCCCCCCAAGCAATGATGATTCTTCATTAACTTTGCATTTTCTCTTTTCCCTGCCCCCTCCTTTTCCTCAGCATAACTGTCACCAACCTGGGTCTCTCAGGGCTGGACTTTTTTTTTTAACCTACATTGTTAAGCACTGTGACAATCACAGCCCACAGCAGCAAGAACACACCTGCTGTCACCACACACAGACCAGGTGGCTTTGTCCATAGAAACTTCCTCAGCTGCTGTTGCAAGCAATTGAAGAGGGGAAAAAAAACAGGGTCAGAAAGCACTTGAGGGAGCTGAGGTCAGGCAGAAATCACAAGGTGGTTGTGCCCCTTTCTTGGGTCTCAGATGTGTTCTAAGCTGTAATACAGATGGTGGGTTTTGCTAAGTGCGCAGAGACTAAAATCATTTCAGTTCCTGAAAACACCAGTCAGGTGACACCTGGGATGACCATGTGTAGCAGGTGGAAGGATTCAAGTACACAGTGGCTGAGGCTGAGAAACCCGGAGACATGGGTGATTCTCTGGCTTCACTCATACTTATTTGTCAACATCTTTGAGGTCACTGCTGTCACCTGCCCTCAGTGCACTCTCCCTTCCATTGCTAACTGTGTTCATGGATTTCTGGTCAAATGAAGCTGCCTTTGTGCTAAGATTTAGCATTCGTTAGCTGTGAAGCTTTGGGAAGTCACTTAACGCCTGTAATCGTCAGCTTCTGTATTATAAAATGTAGATAATAACGGCATGCGTACAGCATAAGGTCATTATGAAGTTAAGACATGATGATGTGTATCGAGAGCTTAGCATAAGTGCCTGGTACCCAACAGGTGCTAAGACAAATTAGCAACAGTAAATGATAAAGCATCAGCCATAGAAAACTCTGCTGGCCCTCAAAAACAATTGAGCAATGCTCATATGAACTCAGAGACTGGAGCATAAGCAGGATCTACACCAGGCTTTCTGCATATATACTACTACTACTTTACTACTGTTATGAGACTCCTGAAAGTATAAACAAGTGATTCTGTACCTTCTCTTGGGGGCTGTTTTATTCTTTTGTTGGCTTGGATTGTCTAACTTCGATATGGTGGTTTTCTTTTTTTTAATTGGATATTTTATTTATTTATATTTCAAATGTTATCCCTTTTCCCGGTTTCCCCTCCAGAAACCCCCTATTCCATCCTCTTTCCCATTCTTCTATGAGGGTGCTCACCCACCCACTCCTGTCTCCCCACCCTGGCATTCCCCTACAATGGGGCATCGAACCTTCCCAGGACCAAGGCCTCTCCTCCCATTGATGTCCCACAAGGCCATCCTCTGCTACATTTGTGGCTGGAGCCATGGGTCCCTCCATGTGTACTCTTTGGTTGGTGGTTTAGTTTCTGGGAGCTCTGGGATGTCTGGTTGGTTGATATTCTTCTTCCTATGGGGTTGCAAACTCCTTCAGCTCCTTCAGTCCTTTCTCTAACTCCTCCATTGGGGACCCCATGCTCAGGTCAATGGTTGGCTATGAGCATCTGCCTCTGTGTTTGTCAGGCTCTGGCAGAGTCTCTCAGGAGACAGCTATATCAGGCTCCTGTCAGCAAGCACTTCTTGGCATCCACAATAGTGTCTGGGTTTGGTAACTGTATATGGGATGGATCCCCAGGTAGGGCAGTTTCTGGATGGCCTTTGATATGGTGGTTTTCATTTATTGCATTACTTTTCATTTTGTTAAGTTCTGTTCTTATCTCCTAGATGCCTGTTGCAGGGGGTTCCTCACTGTTTGCGCGAGCACAGTGTTATGTGACCTGCTTTTGTTGGTTAAAGATGTCTGGCTCATTCCCCATGAGAGGCCTCAGCTCTAAGGCAGGTGGATGGGGCATGAAGTTCTCCCTAGTTGATATCCATTATCCACCACAAGGGACACACTACCTTGGGGATTAGCATATGCATATTTTGTGTTGTTTTCCTTTCTGCTTAGGAAAGATTGCTACACACATCTCATCATACTATAAAGAGGGTTGCAAGAGAAAGTACTTGTGTAGCTTATTGCCCATGAAGAGTATCCTCGGCTGACCCATTCCAGGGTTCTGCTATCTTTTGCATTCTTTTCATTTTTGCTTAGTCCAGAGACTAGCCTTTCACATGTGTGCACTATAAACCCTTAATGGGTGTTCCACAGAGCTCCAGAATCAAACCACAAAACTATAAACTTCTTTTCAGAATGCTGTTGAGATTTCAAAAGACTTTAACCTCTAATGAACTAGGAATCTCCAACTGAGAGATTGTAATAAAAAAACATTTCCCAACCTCCTCTTCCTCTTCCTGTTTGGTGCTGGGAATTGAACCTCGGGCCTTGTACACACCTAGCAAGTGTTCAGTTACTGAGCTCCTTCCCCTATGCTTTATTGTTTATTTTATTTATTTGAGAGAAAGGTCTTGATAAATTTCCCAGCTCATTTTGAGTTTACCCTGCAGTCTAGATCCCTTAAGCCTCCAGTCCCATTGTCTCAGCCTCCTAAACAGCCAGCATTGCAGGCTTGGGGAACTAGGGTGAACTCATTCCCCAAGTCTCCATGATACTGTACCATATTCTTGTCAGGACCTTAGTAATAGGACAAACTTTCAGAAATGCTGCCTCAGAGTTCACATGCTGAATCAGCACAGATGTTAGTTTTAAGCAACTCTGAAACCCACTATCTCCATCCTTCGCAGTATTTCCTTCCTATTGGTTTCGAGCCACGGAAACTATGGTAACCGATATTACCTTCCCATGCTAAGTCTCCAACCCTAAGTGGCTGGAAACCCAGCTATCAGCATACAGGAATACAAATCCAGGTGTCATATGTGTGTCTGTGTGTGAATTAGATATTGATTGTAAGATGGCATCCATTATAAGACACATTGTCTGTATTCTTATGATGTATAGGGGAAAAAAGAAACATGGCCATATTAGCTATTCATTGTAAGACATGTTTAGTTTTAGGATTGCTGGTGGGGGGGTGCTAAACACAATATTGCCTCATTCTATGTATATAAGGCTCCAGAAAATACAGAATTGTGAACTATAATGATTTGGAGGCTAATGAAGATGTTCACTGTAATGTGTGGCACTCTATCAAAATTCACCATCCTTTTACACTTAAGTGGATGAATATATATGTTATAATTCAATAAAGTTGCTTAAGGCAAGACAAAGAAGACATAGACTCAAACATACTATGAGAATGTCAGGTAATGAGGTAGATCATTTCTGAGGGGAATAAAGCTTGGTCAATCCGAAGAAACTTTGTACAAGATAGGCCGTTTTTAAAGACTGAAAGAGAATGGGGTTCAGGTATGAGAAGGCAGGGTTTGATCTGTACATGGGCTGCAAGGAAAGGCAGACAGAGATGTGCTGAATTAGAACAGCAGCTAGAGGGAGGAAACAGATGGAGAGGAGGCAGGGTGTCCTGCCTTCTTATCAGGGTGACTAGACACCACTTGGAAGGTGTGTATCCTCATAATAAAGTCACTCCGACAGCCATGCCAAACTGGCTTCATGTCAGCATGTGATCTTACAGCTACACCAGTAGAGACTTGATGGATTTGATACAGCTAAGTGAGATAGGTGTGCTCCAAGGTGGTAGCTAATCATGTTGGGAAATGGAGAAGCAGTGGAAAGCAGAGCCAACCTTCATTCAAATGGTCAGGTCACCTAGTATACCCAGCACATAGGAATGCCAGCCACAGCACCCAACACAGTGGTAACAGAACAGCACAGGACATGGCCCTTTGTGTGCAGCTTCCAGCAGCTTGGTCTTTGTCAGCAGTAGTGCTGACACACAACCCCAGAGCTCCACCTCAGAAGCCAGACTACTCAGTGACTGCCACACACAGGCCTTGTCCTGACAGGTCATACCAGGAACTCTCACTGAATTCAGCTCAGATCTCTGTCAATTCCTCAACTTTTCTTTAAGATACCTAGAGAACACAAACCTCATCTTCCAATGCTGGGCTCAGAGCCCCTCATTTACATCCTAACCCATGGTAGGAACTCCAAAATGTTTATTAGAAGTTAGAGTAAATAAGTAGATGAGTTCATGTTTCTGGTAGACTTTATGGAACCATGGGCTAACTCATCTTGGTACAGAAATGAGTCCTTCATGAATTAAGCTATTACAGAGCTATGTGAGGAATGAGCTGCACACTATATTAGGTACAAAGCATACGGTGCCTGAAATGCTCTTGACATGAGTCACCTCCTTAAATACCTTCCTAATGGATGAACACTCTGTTAAAAAAAACATGGTGGGTCAGGTTCACAATCACTTGGGTCACGAATTGCTAACCTGAAGACACTGCCACTCTGAACAAGGCTAACCTCCTTTGAGTCCACTCACACTCTTTGGTTCTTGGTAGGCACATTTCATCAGAGTTCATGGGTGTTGGTCACAGAAAGGAATAGGCTCCCAAATAATTTGCCTGTGAGTGACAAGCTGACCTGATCTGACTTCTACTATCACTGTAGATAAGCACATGGCTGGGGGACTCGGTTGCCGCCAAAATCCTAACTTTACCATTCATTATATTAAGTCTACTGTGTTAGGCCCTTCTGTGCTCATCGTTCCGCAGCACGGACAGCTTTCATCTTTTGCATCCATAGTCACTGTCTCCAGAACTTGTTCGTCATCTCAACAGGTCTCCCCACCTCGTGAGTGTGTGTGTGTGTGTGTGTGTGTGTGTGTATCTGTGTATGTGTGTCTGTGTATCTGCATGTGTCTGTGTGTGTCTCTGTGTGTGTGTCTGTGTGTCTATGAGTGTGTCTGTATGTCTGTGTGTGTGTGTATGTGTCT